>JANHGB010040675.1:3114-23977 GCA_026283785.1 Coracopsis vasa | reverse complement strand
GGTCTTGCAAGGCAGACCCTGTCCTCAGGAGTTTAAGATCTAAACCAGACAAAGCAGAGAACAGTCCTAAACTGCCTTTTCTCATGCTGGAATATTTTAGATGAATAAAGCTGCAGGTTTTGGCAGGCAGTAGCCAGCTCCAAACAATTTGCTTTGTATCCAGACTGCTTAAGAGATACCAGGGTGAATTCATCCCATTGATTTTTGTTTGGGAAGAATCCCAGGTCTCCGATTGATCTCCATTTTTTGATTGCACATTGTAACTCTGCCAGACAAATACCCATCCAAAACAACAGCATTACCTCTAGCAGATCCTTTGGGAGTTTCCATTAATGTCAGTGGAGTTCAGGCACCTTCTGTCCTTGTTTATTCTCCAGGAGCACATGCCCACCATAAGCCAAATGAGCAACAACACTTTACAACACACTCAGGAGCAAGCCTGAGCTACCACAGTTATGACTTGACATCAGCACAGTCCACACCTGTATTCCTAACACAGTCTGGAGCCCTGTGAGCCTCCCTTGGGAACCCAAACCAGCTGCTTGTGTCTAATCTCTGCCTCAGTTTTAGTGGGGAATTTCCTCTCTGCACTTCAAGTGGAACAACATTTTAAGCAAAGGTATTGCAGCCTGATGACTGAGGAGGCAAGTTAAGGGAAGGTCTGCAGTAGCTGCAAATAAAGCTCCCTTACATTAAATATTAAGCTCAGGGTAGTAAGCCAGACAATCGCATACTGAATTAATAATGTTATTTATTCCATTTAGCGGAGTATGGAGAACACTTAATCATTGAAGCATTTGAGATCAGAGCTAGTATCAACAGCTCAGCTCTAAGAGTGTTTTATGGAAAACAGAGGTGGACTGAGTAGTTGGAAGTGAAGAGAGTGTGAATGTGTGAAATATAGCAGATTTGGTAATAATAAAGTTAAATGGCCTCGATTGTTCTTTGGAAAGTAATGCTCCAGCAGCACTTTGTCTTAAGAAAGCATAATATGCAAGTCTCCAAAGATAAGCTTGGGTTGGAGCTTGTGTAGGATCTGGAGGCACTTCTTTTCCTTTCATAAAATATTTATTATTTAGGAAAAAAAGGATCTGCTCAACTAAAAGAGGGAAGTGTCACGAGGAATTCTGAAGCTCTCTGCTCCTCCAAAAGGTAAATAAGTAATAAAAAGATCTGAAGATTAAAAAAATATGCTGATACAAGTGTCTGAAATCAGTTTGGTTTTTTAAAGTGGTCAACTCTTTTTCCATACTTAACACTGAAAATTAAAGGAATATTTGCAGTCAGTTTCAGCAGTAGGAACTCTACCTTTTGGAATACAGGGGTTAAAATATTAAAGAGCTACAATAGGACACCCAAGGTATCTCCTCCCTCATTACTCTTTCATTTTTCTACTTCCTAATTTTGGGCTCTCTGGCTGCCATCTTTTATAGCCATATGAAGAAACGGGCTCCCAAGCATCATGCAAGAAGCAGCATTTTCCCCATCACTCAGCAGGAACACCCTATCAACTACTTATACACATTTCTGAACCCTAATCACCTCCAGTTGCTGTGGGTTCCAACATTTGGTCTGCTGGAGAAAGAAATAACCCATCTGCCATTTCCTGCAACTCTGATTTCCATGCATTTCATGGAACAATTTCATTGACTTCACAGGAGCCTATTTGGATTTACACCTGTGTAAAAATGAGGCAAGAAAACCCGAGCCTTGGTGTGGAATAACAAGTTCATAAATGTGCTCTGTATCTCCAAGCATCTCCCCATCTCCAAAGGTGAACAGCTGTTGCTATAAATCAGACAGTCTGAACCAGCCATTAGAACTTCATCCAGATGATCCGTTCAAAACATACAAAGGCAACGTTTTGGGTATAAAATCCTACCCTCATGTCCTCAGGGACACCTTCTGTTGGAGAAAAACCTCATAATTCAAAGCTAAAATTAGCTCACTTTAGTGCTTTTTCAGGAGAGTCATGATACTCAAGAGTAACATCGCCTTGTAAAGGCCTGTTAGATGACTTAAGGGATCCTAAACATCTGGCAGTTTGGTACATACTGCATCGGAGACACCTAGTGTCTTTTTCAACTTCTCCGTGGGTGTAACTCTTCACTATTGGCTACAATGGCTGTATCTGGTTCAGTTCCCACCAACCATTCTCTCTATTTGAGTAGGAAACACTTGCTAAAGCATGAAAACATCTGGCAGAGTTGGCTGTAGCTTGTATTAACAAAACATGCTCTTGTTTCTGACCACAGACTGGCCTTTAAGTTCTGACTGTGACTGCCAAAGGCTCTTCTTAGACTTTTGGATGAGACCATATCACCCAAGATGTACAAGTTGACTGTGTTAAGGGTTGGTTCTTGTAGTATAAGGCTTGCTGTCAGGAGGGATAAAGCTTTGTGTAAGTAGAGGGGAACAGGATGAGCAGCCCCATTTTATTGGCTGGGAAACTGAAACAAGAAGATTAAATTATTGGCCTCTTGCCGTTTCCCAGTGAGAGAGAGACACCCATATATTCCTTTCTGAGGGAGATGCTCTAATTAAAGCAGGCCAATATGTAAGCCTTATTTACACACCACTCATCAGCAGAGTAAGTCCAACCAGGGCAAGGCTGTTGGACTGAATCTCGTGCTGTTGAGGATGGTAATCATACAGATACCTTGCTCCAGGGTCACTTTGGCACCCATGTTCCCTCAGACACTAGAAAGCCTACATCATCTCCTGCTCATTAATACCTCTCAGTTCCTTGAGTACATAATACATGTCTTCTCCTCTCAAACATACCAAGAGCATAAAATGCAGCTCAAAGGGGCAGGATGGCAGGTTAGCCCTGCACTGACCACTGAGTAATCACCTATTCTGAAAGTGTCAGTTTCCTCCACCTTCATCAAGGTTACTGCTTGATACTTCAAATCCTGAAGGGGGAGGCCAAGTAATGTATCACTGTTATGTTAGGCTTTGTCATTTGTCTTACTAAGGGTACTGGAGAGTTAGACATAACATGAACATGGAAAAACCAATGAAACACAGACAGAGCTCTACCTTGAACCTCCAGACAGCCATACAGAGTAACAGGCTCAGCTCCTTTCACTCAATTCCTTATGCTCTTTTGAGGCCATGAAAAGAAACTTTATGATATACTGGAAGGGATGAAGTATTAACTATCAAAAACTAGACTTGAAGTAACCAAGAGCCTGGATTATTTTCTCTTTGATGTATGCTTATGTAAATTCAAATACATATTTTTAAATGCAACCTTTCTTCAATTCTAGCAGAGCTTATTAAATCTATTTGAGTGAGACAAGCTAGGCTCCATGTAACGCCAGGAACTCCCCTGACAGTTTGCCTTCCTACTTAACATGATACTCTGTGATTACACATACCAGAGCCTTTCATTCAAGCATTTTCATTTACAAATACTCTTTACATTTTTTAACGCCCCTGTGGACAGGCATCAAGAGTCCACTTTGTTCAAGAGTAATCAATTGAAGCAGGGAGAGGCAGTCTGGTTTGCTCCAGATCACGCACTGAAATACTAGCAGAGCTTGAAAAACTCCTTCTTTGTCCCTCCTTGGTAGTCACTCAGAAACACAACTTCCATTAACAGCAGATACATTCTCTTAATGCTGGGCCAAATGCTCACAGAAGAGAGCAAACTCAGTAGCAAGGAGGCCATAGGAAGCAAGGAGAGATTACCCTCCCCAAAACCAGCCACAATGGGGACACCTATCACTCTTCCCTTGCTGAGTTCACTTACCAAGCAGCAAAGTGCTCTCCATGGTGCAAATCTGTCAGACATTTCTTCCACATCTCTTCCCAGAGCCAAATATCTTCTAAGGGAGAAAAAGTACTGTTAAATGGCATCAAGTCAGTCTTGTTTCCTCAGACATTGTACAGCAAACTACATACTTCCATACAATCCATACAGTTCAAAAGGACTGTCAACCCATTGCTCAGGCTCATCCTTTCTTTTTTAAATTGTTAAGTCCATTATTTCTGGAGTTTGTAATGCCCTATAAGAACATTATTTACCCCGTCACAGTCCCAGAGATGAGATCTAGTTAAGTCCAGTCTTTAGGGCTGGGGGAGCTGAGAGAAAACAAACCAGTCTGATTAGTACCAAGAAGCACAGGTTCCAGGGGGACTCTTACCCGAGGCAGCCACAAGGCACCAACTCCTCTTCTGCTGACCCTCCAGGGAGTCTGTATCATCCCCTAAACACTCAGAAATACTTCAGCTATTAAATGTAGGCCTTAAAAGCAATACCCAAGAGACTCACCTTCAAAACCAAACAGCACACAGCCAAGTACCTTCCACACAGGAACCCAGTTCCCAGTAACACCTTTGCTTCACACCTGCAGACCATGAGCTCTCAGGGTGGAGCACAGCTGCCTCTATTAGGTAGGTAGATGTTTTCTTTGCTGGGGGGCTGCCAGGAGCTTCAGGTGACACAGATTGAAATGATGGGCAAGCCAAAAGCTCTTCAAGCAGAAACTAGAGACATCATTACATGTCCAAACCAAGCTGTATCTCCATTTCTTCTTTGTAAGTGGAGTGTAATTATACACATGAGGAAGACCTTGCTCTTCCTGGCTGTGGAGAGCACCTACAGCTTTGCACTAGAATTACCCATGAGAGACTGTTCAATAAGCCTCTCTGGAGAGGTCTAATTTAGATAAATGAGGCCCAGCTGTGCTAGTTTAGGGCCACAGAGCAACAACAGCTCACAGGCATTAATGAAAACACCCCACCTACCTTGTCTTTGATTGGGTTTTATAGTGAGACAGTGACCTGGCTGCAGAAAAGACAGGAGATAAAACCCAAGGTGCAAGTTGCATCTGTAGGAAGTGATCCAGACTGAGAGCTAAACAGCCCTGGGGATGGCTTGGAGTGAACCTTGCACCAGCATTTATGTTTGCAGGCCTGTTCTTCACAGTGTTTTAGTGGGATAAACCAAAACCTGCCATCCCTCCATGTAAATAAAGGGATTTGTCATAAAACGAACAGATCCCACTCTTAAGTAGTTCCCAAGAATATGAAGTGACAATGAGGTGCCTAAGAAAATAACTTTCCCACTGCCTGGGAAAACCCACTCCTAAGATGGTAACTTCACAGCTGGGATCAATACAGGCTTTGAAAGAAAACAGGGGCCTGAAAGACTCTGTGTATGGTCTGGACAAAGAGAACAAAGACAACAAATAAAACTGAGGTAGTTTTTAAAGGTCTGTGTCTTACCTTCAATTATCAGCTTAAAGAGAAATTGCTGGAATTGCAGCCACCCAATTGCTCTGCAGGAATCTCATACACACTTGGCAAACACAGGGAGCCGTAAACTGGTGCTTGTAGTCTTTTGCCCACCCAAGGGATCATCCTCGCAGATCGGGTCCATTGTGCATTCCCACAAGCTCCTCAGGTGCTGTTCTCTGGCTGCTCCATCACTGCAAAAGGTGATTTTGGCTTTTTTTAACAAATAGCCTCATAGAGAATTTTTACAGTTGTATTATGCCTGAAAGGTTGGAGCAGAAAAACGTGAACCAGCGGCCTCCAAAACCCTGGGGCTCCACAGCAAATTTACACTGAGGCAGGATTTGCTGCCAGGTTTGAACCCCCAGCACCTCCCGCTGCTGCCCTTTTGGACATGCAGCTTTCTGCTAACATTTCCTCCATCCTTTCCCTTGGGCTTGTGAGAACAAAGCAGCTCACGTTTGACAATTGCTCCTTGCAGAATCATTAGGTGCAATGGTGGAGTCCAGTGATGGAAACAATTCACCCAATGGGTCAGTCCCACTTTTCTGCAGAGAGCCCAGCCTGCAGGCTTTCTCTGTGACTGACTGTGATGAGTTGGGCAGAAAATGTGGCTGATTTTAAGTGCTATGTTCCCACAAACCCAAAGTTATGATGGGCAGAGAAGCAGCAAGGTCAGTTCATGAAGAAATCACTGACCACTCTTACCCCCCCGTGTCACTCCACTGACTCCGGGGCAACTGCAACAGCATTGAAAGAAAACTCATTCATCTAGGGGAAAACAAGGCTTCCTTCAAATCCTCTTTTATTTACTCCAGTCAGCTGTGTTGAGTGTATCGATTCCATCAGCTATTTCCTTAACCATAAAACCAGATGTGCACCGTCATGGCTCATCTACAGGGACTGAATCCATGCCATTGCAAAAATGCAGAATGAAAATAAAATATCCCAAGAAAGCTGAGATAAGCTGATGTTTGGAGCTCTCAGAATTTCCTGGGTAAATTGCTTTTCTTTTGAGTCCCATTTATTTTTGTTACCTCCAAAGAAATGCTGGTTTAGCCACATTTCTTGGAAACAGCGTTAAGATCTAATGGGTTGTTACTGATGTGAATTCTCAGGGGAGAAGCTGGAGAGCAGGGGGAATGTGGTATTATCTTTGCTTCTGGGCATCAGCAACTTCTGCAAGCAATGTGGTGCAGTACATGTCATTCTTCGCTGAGGAAATTAATTACCTTGGTCTCTAATGAGAAGAACTATTCAGCTTAAATAAACCATTGCAGGCCTTTGGACTTAGGTTAGCTTCTGGGCATCTGAGCAGATGTGTGAATTAGGGAGGCTGCATTGCTCCATTTTCCTCTGTTTCTTCTCAGACATCATTCAGTTTGTTTTCCCCTGTACTTCTTATGGACACTGCCACCTGAGGCAGGTCAGTGCACCAGTGCCTCCTTGCAAAGAGTCACCTAGGAAACGTGGTCTGGCTTCATCTCAGCTTTGAGTACCAGCTACCAGCTCTCCTATTTCCCAAGTGAGCCTAAGGAGCAGACAAAAAGAAGGATTCCCATGGAGGGCTGGGATGAGCTCTCCATCTGCTGGGTCTCTCCTCCATCACAGAGGATGCTGGAGGTGGTTGCAGGTGGGGTCCACACACCCACAGTCTGACAACCTGCCTGTATGCCACTCCTGCTGGGATGAAGACACGGGATGAGCAAACATCTGCAATATGGGACACTATGCCTCAACTGAGCCTGCGGTTACAGAGAGGAGTCTTTGTACAGGAATGGGGTGGGATTTGCTGGCTGAAGAGCACTTAAGCAACGTGGCTGCAACATGCTACATGCCAGGTTGCAGACATTCCTGGGGCAGCTTTCCAGAATGTGAATAAACTTGGGATGTATGTATAAAATACCATACAATGTGAACCCTGAGAAGCCTGGCAATTGCATGGCGTTGCCTTTGTATACATATAGCCTGAAGGGATTTCTTCAAGCTCAGGTGTCTCCTTCAATTCCAGTATCCACATGTGCTGATCAATTCTTGCTCTATATTGGACAAATTATCTCATAATGTCATACCTCTCCAATGCACAAGTGATTGCCACCACAACATAACAGAGCTGTGAAATACCACAAATATGAATAGGGAGGCAATGGGAATGGGACTAGCCTGGGTTACTTAGGAAGGTCTGAGTAGGCTGTAGCATCTCTGAGTTGGTCCATCCTGAGGTCCCAGTTGCAAGGGTAGACTCACAAGTGATTCACTGCATAGGGAAGTGTTATGAATGATTTAAATTTAGGAATTACTGCATAGCATGCAGGCCATATCCTAACGCTTACCTGAAGAGTGTCTGTCCAATGTATATACCAGCTCTATATCCAGCCCTGTGCCATTTTAACATTGCCTGGGAAAAAAAAACCTAGAGGAGAAATAAGGCACCACAGGCAACAAATACACAAGAGAGACAAAGTGTAAAACTCTAACAGCCAAATGCTCTTAGTCTCTTGGGAAAGATTGGTGCCATATAGACGTGGTTTCCTCTGGCACAAGGTGATACTCCAGACCTCAAAAGAGTCAGAGGGGGTCTTTCTGCTGATACAATGAAAATGCCCTTGTGTGATTGAGCACCACTAATTGAAACCAAAAGAGAATATTTTCCAATGACAACTTGCTATTTTTCCTCCCTTAAGAGAGCTGTTTGACATCCAAAGCGCAGAGCTCTACACAGGCACACACATAGTCTAGAGGTACTTGTGCCCTGGTTATAACTGTTATAGTTGCAGAGACAAATAAGGCAACAGGAACAAACAACTCTGGAAACACACATAGCCAAATGCTGGGTTTAAAAGCAGGAAACTCTCACCTGGATTGCTCTGCTTCTGACCTGTACTTTACACTGCACTATTTCGTGTGTTGTTCTTTCTTTTCCCCAGAGCAGACAGAAACCAGATCTTAAAACATTCCCAATGAATTTTCAAATGAATAACATGTGAGGCTTTGTCTAAAAGGTGAAGTTGTTGTAAAAATCAATGTCAAAGGGAACGCTTTGCCAATTCAATTATACTTGTTCCTCTCAACCTGAAAAAAATAAAGAGAAGAGAGAAAAAAAGATGTGGGCTTATTTCAAGCCCAGTAAATGTTCCTCGGACTAACATCCCAATTGTATAAATATTCTCATAGCTTCTTATGCCAGCTCCCCTCAAGGGGTCATAATTAACTCTAAATAAGGTTACCTTGTTTCAGAATCACTCTAACGTCAAGCAGTGTTCCTGCCTAGGTCCACAGATTTAAAGTAATGTTGTTTCCATCAGATGGCATGAAGTTATCCCAGAAATGGGAACCATACGTCAAAATTTAAACCCAAATAAGTGTGATTGGACATGGCAGCTGTCTAGAAAATATTCAGTTTCATTGAGTTTTGGGCAAGTTTCATTTTAGGACTGACCTAAAAGAAAAAGAAATGAACAAGATAAAAGTATAAATGGCTCAATCCAGGCCATGGTGGGAAGGGCTGAAGGGCACAGCAAATCCATGTGCAGATGTGGCAGCACGAAGGTACGTGAGCCTTAAGATTTCCTCATTGGGCATGATCCAGCTCTCTTCCACACTACTTGGTATGAACCAGCCTCTCTCAAGCTGCACATGGAGTGAATCTTTTGGGGGCAATAATAACCTTTCTGATCTGCACTTGTAGAGGACAGTTCTGAACTGTGCTTCACATTGCTGGAAGGTGATTCAGTGCAATAATACAGACAGAGATCATAAGAGTTCCAGTCTCTGATTTGGGGGACTTGCATTTCTGGCTTTGCCATGGACATGTCACCCATGTGCTTTGCAGACAGGAAACACATGCCTGCCTGGCAAGGCTGATGTGAGAGTTGTTCTATGGTGCTGAGCCTGGAAATCCTTTGACTGCAAAGGGGCAAGAGCCCCAAGCATAGCAGTAGGGAATACCGTCATACACTAATGCACACCCTAATGTACACCCTAATGTACACTACATGCAGTTTAATTCCATACAGAACCAAGACATGGGAATGTCCTTGTTTCCAGGTATGATGCTTGTCCTAGTGCTTGTAATAGACTGTTAATGAATCTTTCCATAACTGGAAGAAAATGACTAGGTAGTAAATAGCAACACCAGTAACTCAGGTGGAAAGGCAAACTCTGAATGACCCTATCTTCTCTCATATGACAGAAATCTCTTATAAACACACACCCAATACAAAATCAGTTACAGAAACACCCTGGAAATCTGTACTTGGTTATCTTGAAACTAAACCACCAGAGGAATTTGGGTAAGTTTTTGCTTAAGGACTATCATTATTGGCACTTGATCAGATACAGATAAGCTAGGTTTCCAGCTTATAGAGAGAATAATGCAAAAGGAATTGTAATAGATTAATTTCACATGTTTCATTTCAGGACAGGTAGTTTTTTTTGAAGAACTAAAGAAACATTAACATAAATCTGTGTTATAATAGCACTGTAATTTATAAGAAAGTTTTAAAGCTTCTAGTCCTTGAGCTTTTGCAGTGTTTAGAAGGCTTTTTTCTCAATATGGTATAAAGAGAATAGGATTCAGAAGTTGTTGAGCATGCATTTATTACTGCTTCTACCAAATACTTGATTTCATTCCTTGGTTTGTCCCTCAAAGGAGAAAAGTGGGGTTCAAAAGTGTATTTTGTGACTTTTTAAGACTCACCTTTCTGATTATCTTTTCAATAAATGTTGGTGTAATACAAATCCCAAACACAACTGGGGCCTCTCCATAGAGTGCTTGCACTAAAGCTTTTACTGTCCCTACAGACAAAAGGACAAAAGGCAGAAGCAATCTTTGCATTTCATGAGGTGAAGTGTAACAGGGATGTTCAAAGCTTTATTCAAGATCCTGTGGGTACCTTTTGCAAAGGGTAGAATGTAACCTCGGAATCTCTTCAGCCTCGAGCCACATTCTTAAACATGTCATCTGTTGCACAACAATGATATAGATGGGTTTCCTTGGAGGAATGATTGTTCTCTGCAGATATTCCTGACAGGACAGCAGCTATCCCATTTCTGTACAGCTCCATGGCTATCTTTCAGGTGATGTATATAAAGTATGAAGCTGCTGGTCGTTTTCCTGCTGTGGAAGAGGACAACAGCTGTGAGCAAGAAGTAGAAATCAGGAAGTGGATATGACCATGAAAAATAGCAGTTGAACAGAGTGGTTTCCAGAGAAGGGTATGAACAGCACAGGAGCATGTTTTGACAGGATGTGGCTACTTGGAGTAATGTGATAGATTCTGAAGGAAAAACAGCTTTGCATTTTGGAATAGATGTCAAAACCAGTTCAGGCAGTATCAGTTGTTACTGGCACAGCTGACCGTGTAAGACTATGAATTTCTCCAGATCTTCAGCCCAGCTTAGACACCATAGGAAGAACATTAGGCCAAGTTGGAAAATGAAACAGCCTGTAAGGAATGGTCAGATCTGTGAAGTGAGGGGCTTGCCAAAGTAAGAGATCAGGGAGGGGGGGAGAAGAGCTCTGCCACAGCTGTTGGTGTTTCATAGGGGTGCATGACAAATCTAACTTACAAGTGTATTGTAGAGGAGGTGGGACCATCACTAAAGGTCTACTGCCTCAGGGAATAAAGGTGGAAGATCCTGGAAAACAGAGTATGCTGCAAAAGGAAAAAAGAACACAAAACAGCATCTAAGGTGCTAGAACCAACCCATTCGTGATTGCTTCTTCCTGGAGGAATCACTTCAGGAAAATCTGTGTTTATTACTGATGCCTTATAGATTTGTGTACAAGTCAGCCTTCCTCCAGCACCTCATTTTCCCATGCTGATACTGCCATGTGAATATACTTCTCACTGGGATACTGAAGACAAGTGATGTTATTAAAACCCCTGTGAATCTGCAGAACATTTCTAATGAATGGAGTTGTATCACCAGGATGTACAATGAAAACCTCAGTAGGCAGAGCTTACATTGCAGGGAACAACCCTTAGAACATCCCCATCAAGCCTCCTTTTCTCCAAAGGTTTCTGCTGATGCTGTAAAAGCAATAAAATACATTGTAAATACTGCATGGTCAATAACTAAAGCCAACTGCCAAAATACAGACCAACACATCAGCTGGAAACAATCCCAAAAATATCACAGTGCTTTTAAGCTATTGTCTTTCCTGTTATAAAGGTATCATGTCTGCCTCTTTACCTAAAATGCTGCTAGACAAGAGGGAAAAGATATTAAAACCCTTTCAGACATTCAAGTATTAGAACATGCTGTAGTTTTATGAGGGAAGAAACACACAATGGGAAGAAAATATCCTTGCAGTATCTTTTCACAAGTTGACTGGCAGCCCTGAAAGCCATTTCCTTCCACAAGCCCAGACTGATGTTACATCTGATCTCATGAAAATAACCATAAAGTCTGACTTACCAAGATGACTTCACTGGCTTTAAGCCTCAATGAATAACATAACCCCTAAAAATAGTGTTAGAGTCTATAAAATCAAAACAAAGTTTGATGTAAATACAGTTGTGCAAGTAAAAGGAACATACTGAGTTCTCCATTAGGAAAACACATACAATAGACCAGCTTGAGAAAATCTGTTTGAACACCATGAACTGTGTGGATATCAGGATGAAAGACAAGCTTTTTTAAGGATATAATCTCATTTTTACTGATTGTCAGAAAACTGAGCAGTTCCTTCCAAGGTGATGAAAAAATCCTGTTGGGACCTAGCTATGGATACTGGGATTGATTTGCTCTTGTGACTTCTTTCAACTGAGCTACTGCTGCATGGTGGTGATATTCTTCTCCTCAGATACCTCTGTGAGCCAGACCATGCTGCCATTTCTATTGTACAGATGGGAACAAAGGCAGATGAAATGGCCAGATTTCCAACTTCACTTGTTTATGGAAATTAAAGGATTTGTTGAAACACAGCTCAAACATGCCTAGACAGGGCCTGATTTCCTTCCAGCTCACTCCAATGGGAGGCTCCTAAACAGCATAAAATGGAATACCTGAATGTTACAATGAAAGGTTAGAATGATGTGTTGTAGAATCTGCTGGCTACTGTGATCCCAATGGCTTTCCTGTGCACATCCTCACTGTGATCTGGAATTGTCAGCAAACCGTGTGGAATGGCTGCAATTCACTCTGGCCTCCAGACTGAACAATGCAGCTTGTAAAATGCAACAATAAGGATGCCATCAACATCTGCTCCAGTCCATTCATGTGTCAGCAGCTACACCACATGGGAAGGTGTCTTGAATGTCTAGCAAATGGTTTCTGTGTAGTTTTGGGGAGGAATCTAGCTTGTTAGGTTAGTCCTTGTGAACTCTGAAGATAACTTAATAGACTAGGGAGTTCCTGCCAAAGGAGCTCTGCCTCGGCTCTGTACGGAGCTTGCTGTAACATTTAGACATTCCCTTGATGACTTTCTGGACTGCCTCTTTATAAAGAACAAACACCTCAAGACAAACCCAGTGTCACTCTCCTGTTCATAATAGTGCTTACAGCCCTTCAGAGAGACTATCCAGAGGTGTGATTATTCAAGGCAAATCTGGCCTGTTTCTTAGTTGCACATTCCTCTCTTAGTTAATATTTGAACACAGACTTGGGTTAAGTCCAAGAGCTCCCTCAGTCATCCCATTCTGTAGCTTTACACACAACTTAAAGAGGCACAGAGCACCCACATGCGGGTTGGAACCCACATGGTTCCTGCACGGCAGATCCCCAAGTGACACTGCCAGCTCCCAGCACCCAGCAGATGGGGATTTGGGGGCACACATTCTACCAACAGAATGAGCAGCCTTTAAGAATAAGGCTTTCAAATATGATTAACAGGCCAGGTAGTCTCTAAGCCAGAAGAGAATAATCTGTCTCTGTGAAGTCCCTTCCTTTCCAGCGGCTGTACTGGCTGTTGCAGCCAAGGCAGAATGAAAGATGCTTTGCATGACTTTCAGTATTTACTCTCACAGGAAGCACAGTATCCTGTCTGGCTGTTGGTATGCTCACCACCTGACTCCAGCATGCTCCAAACAGCAAAGTCTTTTTACCCGACTGGAATGCGCTGCAGTTCAAATACCAGGAATAAAATAAGCAAGAAGGGCTGCTCTATTAACTGGGAGGTCAGCACACTGTTTCCTTAAGGGTTAGCACTGAATTGGGCTCTTTCTGTTGCAGCCAGGCAGAGAGGTTGTATGTCTGCAGCCTTGACTAAAGCAATGGGGACTCCTTAAGACCTTGTGGTACTGCTGATCCTTCATGCTACAGCCTTCAGCCTTTTGTTAGGGTGGAGAGTAAAGAAAGGAGCCAGATCCAGATTGTCAAAGGGAGTTAAGATTTGCCTTACTCTATAAGACAACAGATGGTGCTTCCATCCAACATGTGTGTGATTCTGTGGTGTAACATCATCAGTAATGAAGAGCAGCTCCACCACCTTTGTGTTTGGTACTGATGCATTTGGCAGTATACAGTGCCTGGGCCTGGGTTCTCCATTCACAGCATGTTGGTAGACTGGAAAAGGTTCAGACAAGATCCATGAGTTGAATTAAAAGGTTACAAAACAGATTTTAAGCAGAAGCATCCAATACTGCAATTTATTCTCTTTGTTACAGAGTGATCTTGCATTCTGTAGAAGCAGCAATATGGGGACAAAACTGACCATAGGCTTTTCATTCTGGCAGACAAAACGTATAATGAGATTTGGTGGCTGGGGCTTGAAGTGAGAATTTAGAGTAGCAGTAAAGTGAGTATTTCTAACAACTGGAACAATTTACTCGGGTAGCAATCAACTCTTCACTACTGTAAACCTTTGAAGTAAGGTTGGACTTCTCTCTCAAGTTTGGTTTCTCACATTCAGTTCAAAAGACATTGATCTGGAATTGATTTGATTACTATGGTCTGCATTATATGAAAGATCAGAACTGATGAACTCATGGATTCCCTCTATGCTTCTAGAATACCATGAATCTTCCTAGAAGTGTGGGAAACCCTTTATTACAGTTATTCATTGACTTTAAGATACTTGTTACTAGCTCTGCCTTCCTGACCTGAAACTTACTGCCTGATCACAGTAATGCCTCCCAAGGTGGTGGTTCATTGGTGAACCCATGCCATTTTTTTCCTCTGTAACTCAACTTGCATTTTTGGAGTTGAATAAACATAGGGAAAGTTCACGGGGAACATGTGATCTGTAACTTCATACAATAGCTAGCTGTAAACCCTCTGTCTGTGTTGATTCAGAAACCAAGAAACCCCCAAGATACATTTCTTCAAAACCCAATTAAAACCTCCTCCAAACAGCACACAAATGGACAATCTCAGGTTGCACATAGCACAAATCCAACCCGGCATTTTAATTCCTAATAAGCATAGCAATGTAAACACAACCACAGACATTGTTTTCTAATTAGGAGAATATAGCATGGGGTATTTACAGACTCCTATGGAAACGTGCAGACATTTGGTTGCCTAGCAAGTGAAGGAAATGGAAAGCCCTCTCTGTCAGCTAGGACACTCATAATTAGGCTGGCAGGGGTAGAAATAAAAGCTCTAGGGGCAAACACAGGAATAATCCCCACTGACTCAGGAAAGGCCAAGGCAGTGCTAAGGGGAGGGACATAGAGGTATGCCTTACCAATGCTTTTTATTGGAATATTAGCTTACCACAACTCTGTGTGTGTGAACAGCTGAATTCTGACTGCTTGCAGGATGGAGTCAATGGGAGCACCCACACATGGAAGCTGCTGTGTGCCCTTGTCTCCATGGGACATGTTCTTGGTGTTTGGCAGGGCCCAGGAACTTCTCTCCTTCAGGGCAGGATATTGCAGGGCAGACACTGTGTTCACAAGAGACTTGAGTCCAGTCTGCTCTAGTGCAAAAGAGGCCCATTTGCCACATGGAGGTGAGACCAAAGAGATATGCATGTGTCATAGCACCTACAAAACATGTTTCCTGATGGCTGAGTAGCAGAATGCTTTGGTTAGCCGGATTTACAAGGCAGCACCATTTGTGGCTGCGGCCTGGGTCCCTGGAGGAGAACCTCCTGGGGGCTCAGGCACAGCTGTATCTGTGCATTAGTTCATACCAGTCTTTCAACTCTGCCTTTGCTGTGAGCCATGGAGAGCAAGTTCCTGCACTGCTGGCTTTTGTGTCTCAGTAAACAAAAGAATCTAAAAGGACAATTTAACTTTTACTACCATTGGGCCTAACTCCAAAATATAAACATTGTAGTTTTGATTTTGTTGGTATCACAAAGAAAATGCCCCCTTTTGCACACAGCAAGCAGCTCTGCTTCCACATTCTCACACCTTCATGCTGATGTTGGCCTCATCCTCTTGAAGAAAGGAAAATAACAAAACCTGGTACAAAGAAATAGTATGTTTTCCTTCAGGTTAAATGGTCAAATAGATGTGGGAAAAGGTGTCATGGACATGCTTGTGGAAGAAATAGTTTTCTCAGACATCATCCCCTTCCATATTGTGGTACTGGCTTCTACAGAACAAACTTTTTCCATCCCAAATACTACCCATAATTACATCAGACAAAGCTACTGCTGGACTATGTTGCCTTCACACAACATTCCTTCTCTTTGGAAAAGCAGGAGGAAACCTGCCTATACAGCAAGAGTCAATCACATAGCACCACTGCAAGCATTTCCTGGCCTACTAGTTTCTCCTTCTGTGCTCCCACAACTTAAGGGTTTCACCTCATAGCTCCCGGGTTTGGAAGGAGAGAGGAGTGTAAAGTTGCTTTGATTTAAAGATTGCTTTGCTTTACAGGGGCTCTTAGCACCATGTTACACAACCTAACCAAGTGCATGAATCTTAGATATAACTTCAAGAGAATTGGGGTTTAATCTGAAGCCTTGAATTTTGTATATGGGAAAAAGCCATGCATTCTCAGGTTGTTTTTTATGATGGGATGGTGGGGAGGTAGATGAAATTAACTCAACAATAATTAGCTAGTTCTTCTCTTGGCTAAAATACCTCTATACCTAGTAAGTGGTGTTTGTAGCACTTTTAATCCCTGTTTACTTCAGATCAGCAGTTTTCAACCCTCCTCAAGTTTATTTTCCAGTGCAAACACAAGGCTTTAAATTGTGAAATGTAACCTGCTGATATTTTCTTACCTCGCACAGACCCCCAGCAATAGTCCATCACCTCCTATGCTTCTTCAGAGCACAGGGATACAGCCACTGCTCAGATAACTGGCTATATTTGTGTTACCAGGATTTCTGCACAGCTAGGACTTTTCCCTGCCTTTAACAAAGGAACACAAGGTGTGGTGGAGCAGGGGGAAGGGATGTTTGCAATGGCTCTAATCCACAAAGATGGTTTCCAGCTGCATTTCACATATGATTTGGGGTTTGGATGAGGTTTTGACAGAATTTCTCTATGAATTATGCAAGAGGCTGCTGGAACGCTGCAAGTACACAGAGGCACAAAGAGACTTGTTCAAGCAGCCTTCAGACAACACACTGCCATCTGACACATGAACCAAATCAAAGCCCACTCCAAAAGGCACATAGGCTTACACCAGGGAGGGAAAGTGAGAAGTGGACCCCCAGCGCTGTGGGGTGCTGAGGGGACATGAGGCTGCCTGTGTGAGGTGCTGCAACGCAGCACTAGATGGTGCTGTATTTTAGAAATAACTTTGCCTTTATATTGGATCCTGGCTCCTTTTCTATTGAATGCAGGCTCAGAGATGTGGCAAACACAGATGCTCCTTTTAAGAAACATCACTGCTCTCTCCAAAGAAAGTATGGATTTTCCTTTCTGTGTGTTTATAACATAGGAGTTAATACAGACTATGGATTTGTAACTGATGAGTTGCCAGTTAAACTCTCCAAGTGCTGCTGTTTTCCTTGGGTGTATGATGGGAACTTCAGGGCACTGTAAAAACAGTGTTAGGAACAATGCTGTGTCCCTGTTTACCCTTCTCTGATTTACCCTCTTTCTCCAAAAGCCCAGCAGCAAACCTGTGCTCCGTCAACATAGGCTCAGAGTATTCAACCCTGCCAGCAAATCTCTGGCCTGCACAGGAGCACTCTCACTGTGGGGAAGTGGGTGGCACTGGGCATATGGTTGGTGCCAGGAAAGACTTCAGTGGTGCTTTTAGAGTAGCATCCATTGGATTGTCACACTCCCACAGGCTGTACAATGTGAGGTGCTGGGCCCCCATAACTCCCTGCTGGAAGCATTGTCACTTGCCCTATGGCTGTTCAGAGGTGACAGGAAGGTGGGCACCAGGTGAAGTGAAGGCAGAAACCTTTAAAATTAGTGGCCTAAAAAGTCGCATGTGAAAGGAGTTGGGCTGCCTCCAGGGTTTACTCCTATTGCTGTTTCTAATCACACTTGTGCTGGGTCTGTCTGGTACATTTCTGAAGATGCTGGGCACAGATTCAAAGCTGGCCACTCCAGCAGGCATAGCAGGTGCTCAGCAGTTGGCTGGATACAGACTAGGCTGCAATGGGCAAAGCCTTCTAGGAGCTTTCCCCAGGGTAGAAAGGGCTCAGAGACACCTGCTTATTCCAGTCGGTCATCCAAGGAGGCAGACACCCTCTCTTCCCTCCTAATTCCAGCGCTTGCTTTCATTCCAGGCGCAAGTGAGTTTGGTTTCCTGGCCACAGACAGGGCAGTCAGAGCCAGGAAAGGGTAATTAATGTCAGGACAGATCAGGGACGCAGTGCAGCAGAGCTCACTTGGCAGGAGCACAAAGGAGGGAGGGGGAGATGTCTTTTGGAGAGTCTGCAAGAGGCCAAAGCAGCCAAATTTGCTCTACGTTGGGCTGAGCCAGGTTGTTTACCCAGCAGCCAGGCTCTTCAAGGGGTCAGTGTTCTCTATAGGGCATCAGCAGTCCAGACACAGCTTTTTGGAGGGGAAGAATGGGGCAAAAATGCGTTTGCCTCTTTTTATAGGGAGAGAGTGTGGATGAAAGGGTGAAGTAGTTCTAGAAGGGAAATATGAGCCTGTACAGAAGGCTGTGTAGGATGGAGGCTGGCATAGCCAGTGTGTCTGCAGGGATGCTCAATAGCTGAGTGAGAACAGGCCCATTTCTGGCTGTGCACTGAGCAGCCTGTCCCATCATACAGCATGGCAAGGTTTAATTTGGCAACAGAGGTGGTGTCTGGCTGCCAGAGCCTTGGAGGGGAGTCAGAAGCTAAGGAAGCACCATTCCAATGGGCTAATGCACTCATGCTCAGGAGGCTGCTTTGCTAAGAGTCAGCAGCTAAACAGAGAAGGAAGGTCTGTGATGACGTCTACTTCAAAGCCTGCATAAATTCACCATTTTCAGGGGGTCTAAAAGGATGGGGTCTCCCACCTCAGGTAAAACCTGGCTATGGCATGTGCTGTGTTCCAATGCCAAGGAAAGTTTGGAAGCTAAATGAAATTAATGTGCCTAGGAGCCATCTGAGATGCATCTTAGTGCTGTGGGAATTACAATTCTATAATAGACTGCAGTGCTCTCAGCAAGAGTTGTTTCCTCTTATCCCCAGGTCCCTGTGGCATCTCTAATGTATGTCCCAAAGGCTACGTATAAATTGGAGCAGGGATAAGCAGAAAGATGAGACTGCTTGCAGCAGACAGCAGGGCAGCAAAGTATACCCTGTCATACCTGAGGATGCTGCTTTGAGAGACAGGTTGAAGGAAGTAGAGTTATTCAGCTCCCTAGGAAAAGGCATTGGAAGGGGCTGGCACCTCTCCCAGACCACAGAGAGAGGCACTGTCAGGCAGAGTTTATGGTGACAGGACCCAATTCTTAAAACCTCTCCCTGTTTTGTTCACAACTAATTCTGATAGGGAATAGGAATCGGAGCCCTAAGCTCTCCAGTCTTTGTCCTCCCCTTACTCATCTGTCAAGGGGTAAATTGAGGTGCACTATGCCACAGTCTTTCTCACTCTTCATCCCAGGCTCACACTGTTCTGCCTAGTTCATCCAGCTCAGAATTTTGTCAGCTCAAGTTTGTCTCCTTACACTTACTTTAACTGTGTATTATTTTCACATGGAATTCACTGCATTTCAGCACATTCCCTCTACAAAAGGCCTGACTCTCTTCTATCTCTAATTTTGATTAATTCTGTGGCAAGGAGAGCAGATCCACAGACATTCTCAACAGAAGATTTGTCATGGGGAGGCACTCGGGGCCTCTCCCACTGCAGATTACTGTGGGGAAAAGCCATTTAATTTTGCTACTTCAAGCTTCAATGCTGGAGGAAACAACTCCTGATCCTAAACTGTAATAGCCCATGACTGTGAGAGACTGCTTGAGGCTGGGGCTGCCACACTGGGGTAGCTGATGTCATGCTGGATTATCCCCTTAGATAGCCAAGCTAATACAGCCCATCAGCTGCCTGCACAGTGACTTTTAAATCTCATAGCAGGAAAGCCTGATGGCCAGGGGGTACTTTTAAGCAGAACACAGAGGTAAAAATCCTGCTTTCAATTAATTGCATCACCAGGGAACTGGAGGGCAATTTGGATTAAACTATTAAGGCTCTTTCAGTCAGTTCCCAGGGGAAGATCCAGCAGGAATGGAGGATTCAGCCAGAAATGGCAGGAGTCAGAGGAACACGGAGGGGTTATTCTGCTCTGCATAACATTCCAGTTTCACTATCATCTGGACCCCACCACTGCCAGCAGTGGAGGGAACTGGGGAGTTTAAGGCAGCTGACATGAAACCTGTTGTGCACAGATGAGGGAGTCATTGTAGAGTGATCTATTGCTTGCTGGGGCAGAGGTTTGTTATGGCCCAGGCTGACCTGCCTGGAGATCCCTCAGCAGAAGAAATAGAGCAGTGCCCTCCTACCCTCACTACCCAGTTTGTGTGTGGCCGAGTTTGACTACTCATAAAGTAGCCTCTGTTTTAGAGGATCCAACTTCTCAGTCTCTCCATGGGCAAAGCCAGGATTTTTTGGGTTTGCGCCTGATGCTGCTGATGGGATCTGCCTTGCTGCTCCTTCTTGAATTATAAAGTATGTGCTACTGGCAGCTAGAAGCAGGCTCCTCTCCCTACATAATGCCAAAGACTCATTTATTCTCTTCAAGTTTAAATAAAGCTCCACTGTTGTGAAGTGTTAGAAAGGGCTGGTTTTTGTTCTAGAACTACTGATTAGATGGGATTGCTTGAGCTGTCTCACAACTCCAGGCTATGAGGGCACCACTCAGCTCCTCTGCACCTCACAGCAAGGACAGCTCTGGGAAGCATCTCTCTCACTTCCACCTGTATGCCTAGATAATCAGACAAGTGATTCACTAGGCTACCCGTTGTAAATCAGCCTAGAAATTGGGGATTAGGTGTGTGCTTTTCTGTCCCCAGCTCAACTTCCCCAGGCACAGTATACATACCTGTCTCTGGATGTGATACAACAGCTTTTTCTGGCAGAAACATGGAGGTTGGTGACTCAGGAGGGCTCTAGAAGTGTCTTCAGGCTGTAAAACAGACATCCTGTGCAGAGAAGACAAAAGCAGATGAGACAAGAAACCCCAAACAAACAAGTATTTTGTGAAGCAAAGCTGGTTAGTGGTATATAATTAAACAAGAGGCTCAGTCCAGATGACATCCAGAGCTATGGCTAGGAGTGAGTAGAACAAATCTATCTGAGTTCCATTTACTAAAATA
>JANHGB010040674.1:22110-60708 GCA_026283785.1 Coracopsis vasa | reverse complement strand
TCAAAGAAGCTGCATCATGCAGTAACATCCAAGCAGATGTGCTCTGCTGGGATGCAACTGTCCTAAAGCAATTAGGATTCTCATGGATGCAAATATGTCAGGGGAAGGCAAAGCAGATGAGCAAGCAGCCCACTATTCTCTGAAGCTACTCAAGTACATAACTTTCAGAGGAGAAGGGGAAGCATTCTGAGGTTACATATAAGACTTGATAAGAAACATCAAAAATCTCAACCAAAATCTGATGCTGAAATCGGGATGAGGATTTCTTTTGGTGCTTGTGATGCAGGAGGAATCATTACTGTCCTGCCCAGCCTTAGACTGCAACATGGGTGGGATATACACCATGGGTTTGCATCCTTTCTAATTCTCTCAGAGTCAGAAAGGGGTGACTGTGCCAGTCAGATTGCTGCCATTGTAGTGCAGGGCTTGAACTTCTGCTCAAACACAAGCCTCTCAATTTTCGGTGCTGCCAATATATCGGATCCTGCTCTAGCTCCACCAGCTGCCTCCACAGGCAGGAAGCTCATGAGGAGAGGTGGGACAAAGATGAAGTGAGACTGAATCACATCTTTGTCTCCTTTGTGAACACTGTGTCTCCAGTCAGCTCATTACAGTGAGCCCACGAAGAAACATGGGACTGGAATGGCTCTTAGGTGCGCAACTCCAGTTTGTCATCATATGATACCTTCCATCCTGCTGTAATTATCTGCAACCAACAAAAAAAAAAAAAACCCTGTTCTTTCTCAGTTCCTTTTCTCTAACCTCTCTCTGTACCTGTCCTTGAGTTGTAACAGGTCTGCAGTCACGTTTCTGTGAAGCTTTATATTTTAGGTGGCAGAAAAAGGTGGCAACATAAAGTAAATTATAATGGAAAGAAGCATCTTTCCATCGTATAAAAGAGGTCCTGAAAAAAGAAAGGTATCAGAGTTTTGGACTGGAGGCATAGGAGACATCCATATAGTTGCACAGGGAACATTTCTGTGCAGTCATCCATTAAATTACAGGCACTCACGCATGCATCATGCATGCTGCTAACTCTGCCTTGTCTTACAGCTCACCACATGGTTGGACAAGTGCTTTCTGCTTCCACCAAATCCACTGGTTTAGACACCAGGCACCAATTTAATCTTGATACCGTAGCATGAATGTGAACACATGGCTAATAGATTATGTGTTCAATCAGCTCCCTTTTCACCTTGGAGAAAGCATATAGTTACATCACTGAAAGGAAGAAGCTGTATAGATCTGCCTTAGCAACATGTTCAGCTTCTGTGAGGGATGGGCTTCTCTTTGCCTGACACCACAGCCCATAGTTAACACCAAGGGGAGGAATGCAAAAGAGCACCAGGGCGTGCTATGATCATATGTGAGTTCACTTTATCAAATAGTCTTTGAATTTGCTCCTGATGCTGGTTAGAGAAGGAGTGGATGCTTGCTGTCCTTGCCAACTTATGTCAGCTCATCCCGCAGAAAATGTTGAGCAGGGTGAGAAATATGCTCTGTGATCACAGGGGCCCTTGACAGACAAAACAGGATCACACTAATTCTGGGGTTTTGCCTTTTTCCTGTGCTGTAGCAACACGGAGCATTAAAACAGCTTGCCAAAACTGCAGGGCTTTCAAGCCAGTAAGTCAGGACACTCCTTGTTTCTTAATATTAGTGATATCACCTGAATTGGCTACTTAGGGACATATCATTTCTTGATATCAATCCTGACAGGTAGCAGGGGTCTGGCAAAGAGAGCATGCTGTGTGACACAGCAGGATGAGTTTGCACTGAATTGTAATTCCTCTCCATCTTCTTCCTTACATTTGTAATTTGTGCTTAGAAGTTGATGAAGATAATGCAGTCAGTCCATGAATTTCATCTGAAATGAGCATCAGCTCCGGGAATGGTGCTAACATCAAGATTATCATTCTGAACAAACACAAGGAGAAAGGCATTGCACAGTCACAGCTGCTCATGGAACATCTAGTACCTTAAGTCATGACACCATCCATGAATTCTCTACCCAAAAGCTGGGTGCAAGGATGAGCTCCAGCTGCTCAGCTCAGGCATATGTGAAAGAGGAGATGGGATGTGCAATAGGATTGATGAAACAGCTGGAGGGCAGCATCTACATGTATAATAGAGCTTGCCAGAGAAGGACAGTGGGAAAGACTGCTATATTTGGTACACCAGGAGGCTTTCAGACTGTGAAGGGGGCAAGATCAGATGAATGCATTTGGATCTAAGGACTCAGGGTATTGTGCGAAGATCTCAAATTGAAGTTGTATGTAGCAATGAAGCAAACATAGTTAAAAATTCCCTTTGCAAAGCTTGTGTTTGTGCCTTCTAGGCACATAATCCCTCAAGGGGTTACACAAGAAACCAGGCAACTGCAAACAAGATATAATTATGAAGATTCACAGAACGGAAGTACACACGAATCCTGAGCCACCATTGCTCAGGATTGCTCAGAGACTTGGGCAAACACATGTCAGAATTTACACCCTGAGAGGATGCTCACAATGGGAGGCATGACGCAGGAAATGAGTGTCACAGAACAAAACACAGCAGTGAGTGGATGCTGCCCAGGTCCTTTTGGCTTTGAAATTCATGGGGTTCAGCTGCCTGGACCACTCACTGGCACACATGTGAATGGGGGTGCCAAGCAGTTGGACATATGACGGCTTGACCACCTTTTACACCCACTGGAAACATTAATCTTAATAGTTATCCAAATGAGTGAATTGTTTCCTCGTTCTTCATGTTTTCCTCCGTCTCCACATGAAGAAACGGAAGCAACAAGACACACGTGGCACTTAAAGCAGCACAGGGGCTGAGGGTGGGGATACGCCATCCCTTCCAGAGCAAGCTTTGATCCACTGAGCCTTCCTGATTTCACGCACCCATTAATCTAATTCTTTTCCTCACATACCAAAAGAGGATCTGCAAAAGAAATCAGCTGTTGTTTGATTTGTTGTAATTAAATGCTTGGCATCAGAACTTCAACAGATGTGAAAGACACTCCTATCCATGAAATGTACAGATCCGCATGCTGCAAGGAGAAAAGATCCTTTGGGAGATATTCGCTGCACCTAATTGTTGGGTTAATCTCCTGATTCATGTATTTTTAATTGCTTTAATGACAATTGACCAAGTGCATTCTTGATGTGGCATGCATCACTCCAAAATTAAATGCCCTCTAGCTGCTACATCTGGAACGTTTGCCCCATTGCTGTCACCTCTGAACCCAGTGCAGAGCTGGATGTAAGACTCAGGTGGAACAGAAGCAAATTCAGCATTATGAACTCAAACAGGACAGGATTACAAGAGTCTGCTCTCAGTCGTAAGTGAGTAACTTTTTGCCTGTGGGTTTCTGTGTCAAATAGGACAACAGCAGCAACCAGCACAGTCTGCAAAGATACTTCTAGAAATATTAGCTTAAATTGGAGAGGGCGAACAGTTGTGTAGGTGTAAAGCCTCATCAACTTTTATAAAACACTTGGTCTCAGGCAGCAGTCAACAAGAAGTCATCATGACAGGTGATCATCCAATTTGGTGTTTCTTCCCTGAGAAAGCTAAATCCTAGTTCACTTCTTTTGTAAGAAATGTAAATACTCATTTTGTACAAGTGGGATAAGAGAGAAGTGTCCATCTTTCATGACACACCAGCCGTACAGTGTTCACACTGGGAAAACATGTTCTATACAGTCAGCTTGATGCCACAGATTAGTTCTGTTTGTTTTCTAACCTTTACATTAGCAGTTCTCCCATTCATCAGCACAAGATCTGCACAAAAGCAGAATCTGTTGCCTGACCTTCAAGGCAGAACCACAGTAGCACCATCCAGGGTGGACATCTGTGTATGTAAGAAGCACCAAAGTGTCATTTAAGTGCTAGTGTGGCAGCATTTGCCAGAAAGGGAAAACTTTCAGAAGAGGGAGAAAGGCCCAGAGAGACTGCATGGGCTATTCTTAGGGCTTTTTATTCCTCCAGTCCTCCTACGTTCCTCCCTCTCACACTCTGCAGCTGCTACGTTGAGATCTCTTGCATGATATCAGCACTTACTAAACTTTCCATCAGGTAGCTTCATGGAGGACAGCTCTTCCATGCTGCCCTTCCTTTTTGGAAGGCACTTTCCATAGAAGCAAACAAAGCAACTTCCTTTATCTGACTTAAAAATTAACAGACTCCTCCGCCACAGCCTCCTGCAAGCCTTCTCCAGCAATTAGTGTGGCTGTGCAGAGATCACTGCTGACCACGATATCCAACATCCCAGCAGCATCTCTCCCAGGTACAACAGGGGGCATGAAATTGCACCTCATGATTCCTGCCACCAGAGGAACAATTTGGACTTTATCCACAGCATCATTTTCAGGAAGATGTGTACCCCAACTTGAAAGCACCGTGCAATAGCAGAGATCTCATATGCAAGAGAACTTAATGCAACAATGATTTACCTTACAGTAAAAACCTGTGCAGGCTGTCCCTGCTGTAAGTTTGCTAACTCAAACTTCCAATCCTTGCATCATGTAGTGTCTTCATGTGATAGATGAAGGACTCTTGTTCCCTCACAGGTTTTCCAGAACCAGATCCAGCTGTAAACATGCCTTTTGACTTCTCATTTCTTTCACTTGGTTGCTACATTCTCTCTGTAGTTGCTTGTGTAAAATACATATAAATCCAATAACTGCACTACATGAAAGAGCAAGAAAAAGAGCAAAAGTGAAAGACTGGCTTCCTTTGGATAATCAGTTCCTTTGGGAGGTTCTATTTTAATGAACAATGTCTGTCTGTTTATGCAGACCTGTTATGGGTCTGACCCCTCTACCGACATGCAGAAGCTGAAGAGCTTTTAGATTTTCTAGCAGATAAGGGATATTTGTGTTCTAAAGAAGATCCTACATCCTGTGCAGATCTAAATGGCTTTCTGTTAAAGCAGGGACAAACCAAGACTTTGATGACAGACGCCAGTGCCAACCTCATATCCTATTTCTGAATATAAATATTTGCTTTTAATTAAATTTATTGCCCAAATTAACAGTGGAGGTGCCCAGACTTCCAACTGGGTCATCACAAGCCAACTTTACATTATGCTGAGAAGTCAGCATCCTCAAGGACTATTAGGAAAAACCAAACTTTTACTAAATGTGGTTAGCTAATGAAAGGGGAAGTTAAATATTGTTAGTCTGTACCTCTAAATGTGTTTGCCATTCTCAATACCTAAAATGGTTGTTTAGATTATCAAAGGGAAGGCACCCAACAGCTTTCGTATACTAGTCAGTAGTCAACTGTCAAGGTATTAAGCATGTCTTGACCCTATGTGTTGTTTTACCTACAGGTGGAGCTATTTTACAGTAGTATTTCCCAACCCTGTTGCATATGAGCACTGATGACATTTTAACACCTTTTTGGTCCAACTCCTTTCCCCCCCTTACCACATTCCTCACTGGAAGGGCTGCTGACAGCCTCTGGCCCTACTGCTAGCATGGTGATAGACCAACCTAATCCTATTCCTACCAAGACCCCTCCACCTTTCCTTACCTGGTTCCAGAACAGCAGTGCAACTTCACAGCCTCCAAGGTTTACAAACCTCAAATAAACTTAAAGCAACAGGAAAAACCTGGGGTTTGATTTCCCAGTCTTCCACAGTCTTCAAACAGTCCCCCAACACCACCATGCAGAATGACAAAAGCAGTACCAAACAGCTAGGCGACCAAGACATCAGACTCAACCTTAGACTAGTTGTAGAAAGAGGACATGTCCAGTTCAGCTCCTGACAATCTTCCATCCAACTTGGCCGAATCCTGTACAGTTCCTGAAGATGAATACCACCTTCAGAGGTCCCCAGACAGGCTGACCAGGCTGCTCATTAATTCCCTCCTGACCCCCAAGAGGAGTCCTAAACAGATTGCACTGAATTTGGCTGAATCTCAAAATGGTGACCTGGAAACAACAGCAATAACATCCTCTTCCCAGCCTTTAGAGCCTTGCTGGTGGCTTTGGATGTGCAGCCTGCCAGTAGCATCTGAAGTCATTGCTTCTCTTGTTTGCTCATTGAATAAAACAGTGGAAGCCAGCCACAAACTCAGAAATGTCAAGTTTAGTATCATAAATCCCCACTGATTCTCAAAGACAATTTTAGTGCCGTCATGATGGGAAGAACTTCTCACCAGGAGTGTATCATGGAATATTCAGCAAAACAGGTGCAACTATTTCTTTTTCCAAGGGTCCAGTCCTGTCCCAGCAGTGAAGACTAACCCTATAGGCAGATATCGACCTTAGTTTTGGCTTAACAGCCAGGATCAGCTAGCATGTATTTCATGTACTTCTGAAATGCACAACTAAACCAGGGAGGAACAGGAGAGCACAAGTCCCCAGCAGTGCTTATTTGAATAATCTTGCAGACAGATCTGTTCATTTCTCAAAATTTCCAGTGTGCACAACAGATCACGATATGAAATCACATCCTGCCACTGGGCTCTGATAAATGGGAACAGAAGGACTAAACACTCGCTTCCCGTATGAATAAACACTCCAGTTCAAACTGCACCACTCGTATTGTTCGTGCTGTCACTAAAATCCTGCAGGCGGCATTAGAGCCTAGTAACTGAGCATCACCCAGAATTACTCACTTCACGAACAGGTACAGACTTTCAGTTCTCAATTCCTGATGAACATATTCCTGACATTATTATATCTTCTAAAAATTTCTGCATGAGTTATTCCTACTGGATTCAAAGGGAAATTTTGCTTCTCTGCCTATGAATTAATGACGAGATTTTCAGTGTCTCTGTGACATTTTGAAAACAAATTCCCCTTTAATTGCAAAATTGCAAGCAACGGAGAAGCTGCGACACTATTAGGTTAATTTTTGCAGTGTTTAACTGACAGTCTGTTAGGAACTTGCAGCTTCCTTCTAGTCCGAATTTACTGAGTTGCAAGTTCCATGTCAGTGGAGCTTATTATATGTTTTTCTGTTTGATCCAACAGGCAAAGTAGATACTTATGAATTGTGGTTCCATCATTCAACTTTCTTTTCCACAAATTGTAAAAGGTCAAATAGGTCAAGGCCCTAGTTACAGGGCTCAAATAAGTTAAGGCCCCCAGAAAAGTCAGCTTCAATCACATGGGATGATTTACTCCTAAGAAACAAGGGTGGTTCTTGGCCATGAATCCAGGGAGGCCAGATGAAGAGGGGTGGAAAAGTGAAGGTGAATACTAGGAACGCTGCAGAGGCACTAAGCTGAGCTGAGTGCTGCTTCATGGCTGAGAAGTTAGCTGCAAGAAACCTGCTCAGCCTTACTAGTAGTTAAAGCCAATTGCCAAGGCAGAGGTTTTGCTTTTATATAATTCTTACAATTATCTTCACTCTCTCCATCTTTGTGGTAGTCAAAACCCTTTAGGGTAGAATTTAGCCTCATTTGGGAAGGAATTCAATAGCAAGAGCTGGATTTGCCATGCTTCTGTCCACTTCCAGAGTGTGCTTTTAATTAAAAGAGGACACAGGCAATAAAACAATGATTATGCCAAATACAAAGATTGAGAGTTTGATAATCTGAAATAACCCAAAATACAAGCCCTGCCTTGCACTTATATGGCTTAAGCGTTCTGCTCCACTGGTCAGGTCAGAAAGCCATGGATGGAAGCCAGCAAGCATCCAAGTGAAGTCAGCTCCAGGCACTGTTTGTAATCAGCAGCACCAAAGC
Organism: Coracopsis vasa; assembly: GCA_026283785.1. Lineage (NCBI taxonomy): Eukaryota > Metazoa > Chordata > Aves > Psittaciformes > Psittacidae > Coracopsis > Coracopsis vasa. The sequence continues at coordinate 53,014 of JANHGB010040674.1, read as the reverse complement.
CAGTTTGTGGTTGTTTTGTGGCCACTGTGTGCTGGCTGGGCCCCCGGAAAAGTCAGCTTCAATCACATGGGATGATTTACTCCTAAGAAACACGGGTAGTTCTTGGCCATGAATCCAGGGAGGCCAGATGAAGAGGGGTGGAAAAGTGAAGGTGAATACTAGGAGCGCTGCAGAGGCACCAAGCTGAGCTGAGTGCTGCTTCATGGCTGAGAAGTTAGCTGCAAGAAACCTGCTCAGCCACTAACTGCTGAGGATCCTGGCTGAGACTGAGCAGGGGAGGGATCAGTTCTCTTGACCCTCCTCATTCACCTTTGCTGTCACTCCACCACTGTTTTTGAAGTGAACCTCAAATATTTTTTGTAGTGCCCCTCACAGTCACTACAGCATGTTATTTTGCAGAGATGAACTGCCATCAGCTAAAGAAAAGGGAAAAATTAATGAGGTTTAAAGACAAGAAATGGCTCAAAGGGACAAGTTCCCATTATAGTGGAGGTAGGGGAAGAGGAAGAAGGGAACAAGAGGGTCTGCCCATGAAAGGTCTTGATGAAGGGACAAGAATTAATTTACAACAGCTGCGAGTGATACCAAAGTCAAGACACTGAGCTCCCCAGGAGGTTTAACAGAGAACAGCTCAGGGGTATTCAAAGCTCTTGGAAAAGGCCTGTAACTAAAACCCTGTTACTGCAGATAAAACCTGACGGAGCAGAGAGCTGGCTGTTGCCAGGTCACAGAATCCTGTCATCCCACACAATGTGACTCTAGCTGTTTGCTTTGGAAGGGCAGGAGTGGTTAGACAGAGGCAGGATGCTACCAAAGACAGAGTGAGAGGATTATCCTCTGCAGGACATAAGGCACAACAGGTAATTACTGCCTGTGAGACCACAAAGATTTAGCTTGGAACAGAGAATATTGAAAATTGCAATGTGCCTTAAAAGACCGTTTCTGCTGAGTCCCTGATTGTTGGTATTAAGTGAAGTTATAAACTGCAGTCCATAATCTTGTCCTTTAAAGGTGTTGTGTGCTCTGCACTGAGGACCAGGACTGAGACAGCAGAGTCTTTTTTGTGAAGAGCCATGTCTCTGGTGATGGCATGGTTTTGTCCTTAACTGTCTACAAGAGCTTGTGTGGGGCTAGGATGGTTGGTTGATTTCACCATACAGTTTCTCTAAGATTATCTGCTGCTTTGGGTAAAGCTTATTGCTTTCTTGGGATTGTCTCTTTTAAAAACATATGTTAATTACTCCTTGTGGTTATGTACCTGGAGACAGTGAGCAGAAACATGTCAGAGACCAGCCATGCAGCAATAAACACACAGCAACCTGAAGCCACTTCTTCCTTCCATCTTCCCTCTGATAACGTGTTAGAGCTCAAGGTCTGAAGCTTTTAAGCCCAGAGACAAGCTCCAAAATTAGAATGTCTTTGAGAGAAGAAATAAGAGTTGGGCAGAGAAAGGAAAACTGTGCCTTCAAGAATTAACATCCTGAGATTCCTAGGATTTGTTGGTTTCCCATTTATCATGGCCAAGCATAGACAAAATCTGCCACAGGGATCATTCACAAGTTATTTGTCATCACAGAGATTATCTGCTGCGGGTGAAAGGAAGAGACCCCCTGGTATTTTCCTGGAAGAAACAGAATTGCTACGATGAGGTAACAGAATTTGTGTTCACAGTGCTCTGGAGACACCCAACACTATATGAATAGCATAAATATATACAAAGAAGATTGGTGATGTGAGCAGTGGGTTATACACACAGACAAAGTGAAGAGCTGGATGACAAGACAATCTTGTGAAACTCTAATTTGCAGGAAGATGAATTGAAGCTACTGCAAGCACCAAGTTTTAAATGCTTCAGGGATGTGCATTTTAGGTCAAGTGACCCTAGCATGAGTAGAAAAATGAAATGGTATTTTCATATCAGAACATGGATTTTGCTTAGATTTTACTCTGCAGATAACCGGACAGCAGTGTGTGTGCATACACGTACAAGGGTTGACAAACTCTCAACTCCCACAGTATTTAAGCTGTTACCTGAGACCAAAGCTTTGGAAAAGCTCCTTTGCAGCAGATAAGAGAAAAATTTGAAATTTGCCTGGAAGTTGAAGATGTCCTCTTCACAGCTTCTAAACAACCCTGTCATTGCTGCTCTTGAACGAACTGCCTGAAAGGATAGCCGTTCTCCAGCTGAGCCACTCTGAGCACGAGGAGCCCGTACAACAAGACACATTTTTATCTGGAATAAAAGGCTTTTAGGAAAGCAGCAACAGCCAGAGGTAGAGAGGTGTCAGAGATGCTCAGCCCTTCCTAAGTGCCTCCACCCTGGGTGACAGCGGCCACAGCTGCTGCCCATGCAAGACTCGGATGAGAAGTGGCTGAGCCTTCACCCTGTGACTGTGCTGCTGGGGGCCAGGGTGGTTGGAAAAGGGGGTTGTCAAAGGATGTGACTAAAGGCTTCTGATGAGAAAGAGCTGCTGGTTGGATTTTTTTTTTCCCCTGCAGATAAATGCCTCAGTGAGCTGAGTTTTCTGTCTGTGACTCACTCTGAGGCAAGTTCAGAGTCAGCAGTAGTGCCTGAAGGAAATCTGAGACAAACGCAAACCCCAACTGGATTAAATGCTGCTGTATGTGACGGTTTACACCTTTGCAGAGCAGACATCATGCCTCATTGCATGCACAGCCTCCTCACACAGAGGCAGGGGGTTTTAAGCATCACTGTATATGTGAGTAAGCTACACAAGGCACTGGAAGAGTAAATCTCCCACCTCAGGGCACCACTGAACATGGAGCAAGATGAATTTTAACTCCTGTGGAGAGAGATCGGGTCTTCTTGTAACAAGAAAATGCCTGTAGTGTTTTGGCTATGAGATCTTCATGCATACCTCACTTTTCTTGGGAATCTCTGCTTCATGGTTTACAGCACAGAGGAGCAGAACCTTACCATCACCCAGCCCTGCCAGTGGGATTGCTTCATTCTCAGTTGCCAGCACAAGCTCTGCAGTTTATTTGCAGTGCGTAAGAAAGAGTTAACATTGCTCTACCACACTTTTAGACAAGAAAATGCCTGATATCTCTTAAAACTCAATAGAAATTTATAGCTGAGATACATACATAAGACGAGTCCAAGTGCTCATTTCATGTATGTATCATATCATCTAAAGAATAACAACCATGCATGTGCTTCAGCCTCCAACAATACAATCATATCCCTGTGCACACCACAGAGGGCGGGCAATACCAATCTGTCCAGCAGCAGTTCCAGGGATGCTCAGCACTCCTGAGCAATCTCCCTCTTGCCCCTGAGTATAATCGCACAGACAGACGGATGGACAGAGAGCCCTTCCAGTGTGCAGCAGTGCAGGGAGAAGCGGCTGTGAGCAGCCAGGAGCCGCAGCACCGCTCTGTGGTGACGGCTCCCTCTGCAAGCTAAGCACAAGGACGCAATCTTGCTCTTTTAAAATGCACTGTTTAGCACCACTGCATCGCTTTGTGTTGCACCAAGGAAATGTGTTTCCAAACTGATTAGAGGCTTTGCTCTTGCTCACTTCTCTGCTCCCAGCCCTAGCTCCCAATTTTTAAAGCCCCTGCTTTACTGCACCACGTGTACAGCAGTGACACTGGGATGCTTCTTCTTTACTCTATGTCTGACTTGAAAACACAGTCAGTTTTGTTTAAGGCCTTAAGTAAAAATAAATAAATATATATATATAAAAAAAATTCTTGGGGGAAAAAATGTGAAATTTCCTAATAAATTTCTCTTTCTATCTCTACAAACTTCTCCCATTCCTGACATGTAAATTAGAGAAATATAGGATCATTCCTTACAACAGATCTGTGACATATTAAGCGGTTTGTTTCTAGGGAGCTCATACCTCATTTTTTGTACATCCCAGAAGTACTAAATTCAACCACCATCACTGTCAGCACAGGTAGGCTCATGTTATAACAACATATCTGTAGCCAACAGAGAGTTATAAGAAATCTGTGCTATGGATTACATCTTGAAAATTCAGGAGTCCTTATGTAGTACCCCAGATGGTTACTGCCTGAATCACTGGTAAGAGTCAACAGAAAGATGACTTTGTACAAGACGTGTTCTTGCTGTCAACATGGAACAACAAACAATGAGATATGAACTCATAATGCGGACGATATTTTATAAAGCCATATTCCCTACAGTTATATCAAACAAGATTTTATTATTTTACAGTCATTTCAACATAATAGCCAGGAGAAGAGTGACAGTAAACCAACCTGTGCATGGGATTTGAGCACTGGAAGCCAATGTCTGCAAGCTGAGTGCCCATGCACCTGCCAACCAAGAGCATCTCTGGACAGCAGCAATATCAGCTTTTAGCTGTGGCTTACCTGTGGGTCTTTGGTGAATTAACGACACAGTACAGACAGAAATCTTGACTTAAAAGCCATGAATCCAACTATTGAAGGACTTGGTCTGATTCCTGGAGTAGTCAAACCAGACAAGGACTGTGTCAGCCCCAAACCCCAATGGCTGCAGAGACCCAGGGTCACAGCTGAGATGTGTTTCACAACCCAGCCTCCATTTCCTACTAAACACCTAAATAGTTTCTATGACACCTCTGCAAATTGAAGACAAACCAATCTCTCAAGAAAAGCTTGCTATCAGTGATTTTCAGCCTGCAAACTGTGGAATCCCCAGGGCTGGAGCTTAATTTTTAGAAACTGAGGAAAATAACAAGAAAAGCTACTTAAATGTCAGCTGCCTTAAATCTGTTATCTGGGGCCTGCACCTACCTTGGAAGGTATGTGAGTGTTAGCAAATTAGTAGAAGCCTGAAAATCACTAAACCACGATATTAAGAGATCAGCCTGATTCCCTAATTCTCCACCTTACTCTCTAACTCACTCTTGAGATAAGAAGGAGCTCATCTCAAATGATTTCACTGCAGCATCAGCTCTGAGCCAGGTAGATAAATGGCCTCGCAAAAAGATCTCTCAGTCAGAAATGGTGTGAACTGGGTCAAGGTTGGGACAATGCAGAGTTCAGGAAAGCAGGGCTTCCACATAAGCTAAAAAGCTAAGTGCTAATGGCCAGAAAAGCAATATATAATGAGCTCTTAAGAAGAACAACACATAACTAAGCTATATATTTCCTCACTGGCAGTCAGCTGCATGTTGGTGCTTTAATGAAGTTACAAGACAGAATACAGGAATATCTAATCTCCAGAGAACATCATTAGTGAAGACAAATTACATTTCACAATGTTGCCATTATTTTTGCTAGCACCTCATTAATTATTTAATGGCCATTACTCATTATTGCTTGGCCTGGGCTGAGTACTCAGCTGTGCAAAAAATACTCAGGTTCATGTGGTCCCTGCCCCACAGAACCAATAGTGCTTTAATTTGTCCCTGCTACCAGTGACCATAAGGAGTTTGCATACTGTTTGATTGACTATGTCCTTCTTCATGGGCCCTTGAAATGGAAGGTGACTTCTGCTGTGATAAACTGAAGATGATGAAAGATTCACAGGCAGTGAGGGGTAAAGTCTTCTGCCAGTTTTGCAGAGAAAGAAGGCAAAGATGCTGCTCCACTGTCCTCAGATACCAGCGGGAGACTGGTCCACAAACTATATGAAAAAGGTAATAGAAAATAAAGCTCAGCCGCAACCTGCTGGTCAAGTATAGACAGGCTCTCAGGGTGCCTACCTGTGTGCCTGAGGGTTAGCAACAAGCCCAGCTGAACTACAGAGGAACAAGATACTGGTCTGTAGGCAGTGCTGCTGGTAAAGGTGATTCATGGTGTTAATGGCCTTCACTTAAACGCAAGATGACATATTTAATCTAAGCCTTGAAAAGCATTAATCCTTGTCCTCCGAATAAACAAGGCCAGGTAGAAGGGGGTTTCCATTTCACCAGCTGAGAGGTGCCAAAAGCAAAGACTGGACCACAATTCTCCCTTGGTTACCTGGGAAAAGGTAATTGCTCTCACACCACAGGGACACAGCTCTTCACTAGTGACTTACTCATCCTCCCAGCACCAGGTCTGGGTGCCCATGTGCAACACACTTAACCCCATAAAGGGAAATGTTGCTTGGTACCTGCTCATTGTGGCCATACAGTGCTCATTTTAACCAAACATCACATGAAGGTGGCATCCCCGTGTGGCAATTAAGGAGGCAAGAAATTAGGACGGAAGAGACATTCACAGATAAATTAATTTCACAGTCATCTCATAGAGCCCAAGAATGTGCTGGGCCAGTTTTGCACCTCAGTTTGTCCCAGGGTAACATCACAGCCAGCAACAGAGGCACAAAAAGGAGCAGGGTGGTGACTCAGTCCCTGTGGATCTGATGGGGGGAGCCCAACGGCAGCACCCACTTGGAGGAGGACAGTCACCACTGAGCCCTCGGGTGTCAGAGTTGCTGTGCCTTTGCAGATCAATTGCAACCCCCTGTTTTTAACAGGGGAAAATAAATCCCTCGTTTTGTGCATTTGCATCACCCCTGCAGCAGCTGACCAACCTGTGCAACAGTTTCATAAAGTATTTCACCTGAGGCACACATTCAGACTGAAAAAAAAATCAGTCCAGGTAATTAAATAATTTGTCAAAGCTAAAAACAACTGCAAACAGCTCCTAATGGGGTAACCCATCACTTCCCACACACGCCATGGGCCAGGAATGCTCCCAAAAGAGCTCCGTGGGGCCTTCCCTGCTTGCTAGGACAAGTGCTCATGGCAATGGCCTGTTTCCAGCAGAGCAAGCTTTGGGATGGGTAAAATGTCATCTCCTGGACATTGGCTTTCCTGAAGGAAAGAGGGTCCAATCCCAATACAGAAAAGGCAGGCAGAGGGTGACAAAGCAACTCATACCTCGCTCATTGCTGGGGAGGCCAGGGAGCAAGCAGGGTTACTGGCACAGTCACAGTGCTCCTGCCTCTGTCCTTTGGGGACCAGCCCAACAGTGAGTATGTAGCTGGTAGCACAGACCAAGAGTGCAGTCCCAGACCCACTGGAACCGTGCTGCTGGCTCTCTTCTCCCCACCTAAATATATGTATAAGTGCTTGCTCTGGATATATACACCCTCTGAAGGCATGCATGCTGCGTGCACAGCATCAGTGCTGCTCCACCATCATGGACTCATGCACAAAACTGACCATACTACTGTGCTGAACTTATCCTATTTTAAATGACCAGCTCAAAAGTAGGTGATGAAGTCATTCTTTTCCCCAAAGCAAGAGGGACTGATGGCTGTGCTTCACCAAAAGGGCACCTGTAACTGCCACCCTCTCCATCATCTAAGGCAAAAATCCTATAGCTGGTATTTTACTCCCATACAGGAGTAAGGGCATCCCCTTCCCTGCCCCCACGTTCTGCAGTGCTGAGGCAAAAGCAAAGGGTTGTCCAACATGGATGTCCAAAAGATGCACAGAGGAACAACAGCTTCCAGCATGGGTTTAGAGGTTCGCTGCCAAGGAGCAGCTGCCTTCTTCCAAGGATGGTGCCCCTCTCCAACAGCCCTAGAGAGTCGCAGGCAGCCTCGCAGCAAGCTCAGAAGGGTGATCACACTGCTGGGGAGGTGGGGCAGGTCCCCTTGCTGGAGGAGGGGAGACAGATGATTTTAGTCATTGTTTCTTCTTTGTTTCACCCTAAGAACTGACAGTAATCAAACGTGCTTAGTTTTGGGAATAATCTTGAACACTTGCCCATGTCTAACAATTTACTTACCTCAAGGGTCCTTTTTCCTTCTCTTCCCAGGAAGCTCCCAATGTCTTTTGCCACAAATAAAGCAATGTTCCCTTTCTTCTATGATTCAACAACTCCATGTCTCAGGTCTGAGTTACTGGTGACATCCCAGATCACAACAGAGCACAGTAGTTACCCTGAGGCACCCATTACAGATCTCTGATATCCAGGCCAGGGAATTGTATTTGGGAGAGGTTCCCTTGTAGCTTGTGCTGTCCAGAGGATGCTTCCGTCTCTTTTTACATTCTATTTTCCTGAGCTGTGAGGAACTATTTAGCTTTTACTGAGGTTTTGCCCAGGAAAACTGGAGAGACAAAATGATTTCTGTAAAGCAATTGCTCTACAGAGAATGCATAACACTTCCTGAACCCAAGTCAGCACATAAATGCAAGCCATTAAATGAGAAACCCAAGGAGCATTAAAGCAATTGGAACCAAGACAAGCTGCACCCTGGCTAAAAATCACCTGTGCAGGTCAGCCAAGGGTTCTGATGCCCTAATCAGCAAAATGGAGGGGTCCTGATGTCCTATAATAGCAAATGGAAACATTAGCCGATTAGCCACAGTTTTTTATTGCTGATGGATGAATGTTAACAGTTATTTCCACTCGCAGGTAAAGGGGAACACAAATATTAAGGTTGATGGAACTGTATTTCATTAAAGTAATTGTGCAAGTTGCGTACTCTGTGAGTACATGCCTCTCAGCAGCTATAGGTACCCCTTCCCACTGCTCCCTTTCAGTAACCAGCCCTGCAGTGGGAGCCAGCATGGGCAGAAACCTCAGTGCTGGCATCAAGTGTATTTCAGTGGAGATGAAGTACTCTTTTTTTTAACAAAATAGGTAAATCTAACACTTTTTTTTCCCCTTTCCTGAATGCACCTGGAAACCGCAGATGAGAAGCAATCTGAAAATGTTTTCAGATGAAAGCTGGGGAGAGGAAAACAATATTGCACACATCAGAAAAAAAGTGGAGCTCCCTTGTGTGGCAATGGGCCGCATGTATCTGTGAAATAAACTTTAGAGAGGAAAAGAAGAATTGCCTCTGGGATATTTAAAATGGATAGAAGATGATAATCCAGTCCCTTGGGACAAGTGAGGCTGCTGCTCTGATTGCACCCTGACCAACGGGAAGCAAGAGTGAGCCCCAGTGCAAGGGCCTTGGACATGGGTGTAAGTATAGTACAAATATCACAGTTCATGTGTGCTGCGTAGCCAAGAGAAGCCTTTGCCCCAAAGTGCCATTCCAGGCTTTGAAAGCTATTGATTCTCATAGCCTCCTGACTGAAGGGTTGGTCCTTTCAGCCCATTTCCATAGGGAAATCTGAGCTCATGGTGATGTGCCTTGCTGGAAGCCAGGTATGTGCTCCCTGCCTCCCCATTGCCCCACTGTGGGCTGGGGACCTGCTTCACCAAAAAGAAATGGAGCAGTAGCAGTAACACAAATAAGCCTGGTTTCTCCCATCTGACTAATCACTCAACAGCCCTCAATCAGTGCAGAAGGCAACTCACAGTCATTCACTGATGTCTCTCCATTGAGAGTTAGCATCTCCAGGAGGGAGGGACCCAGCACTACCGAAGGCTGTCACTGGTTGGCACATGGGACAGCCCTGAAAATGAAAAACAGCACAGAGAAAACAGCTGCTAGAGGCTGTGTCCATCTGCTCACCTAGAGAAGCTACCAACTGCCCCAGAAGATAAGCACTGGGTGAGAGACAGACCTATGAGAGCTGTGTGCCAGTAAGGAAGCCCCAGCACAGGGTTTCCCCCTGCCACAGCAGCTCTCTTCCAAGCTTCCAAGCCCATCCTCCTGCCCCATCTGACTGTGGGCTGAGCTGTGTCCCCTGCCCTGTGGCAGCAGAAGAAGGAGAGAAGGAAGGCAGGCTGCAGCAGGGATTTCCCAGGAGAAGCATCCCTGGCCAAAAGAACATAATGGACCGTTTCCGGATGATCTTCCAGTACTTCCAGTCAAACTCAGAGTCTGTAATGAATGGGATCTGTGGGCTGTTAACACTGGCTAGCATAAAGATGTATACCTCCATTGACTTCAGCTGCCCTTGTCTGCCGCAGTACAACATGGCATACGGCTTGGGGATCATGTTTGTGCCTCCTATCGCCCTCTTCCTCTGCGGCCTCATCCTCAACAGACAGTCCCTGGTGATGCTGGAGGAATGGAGCCGACCACAGGGACGCAGAAAGAAGGACCTGGCTGTCATCAGGTGGGATTTGCACTGGGAGCAGCATCCCTTCTTTCACCTCCCACTTAGCTTTCACCTCCATAGCTTTGATCCTCCTGGTGATTCATTTTCTTCTAAGCTCAGCTCCCAAGACCTTCCCACATGAGCCTGAAGGGGCAGGAGCACGATAAACACATTTCCATCACAGTCTTCCCTCTGTTTAGATGTTTTTAACTGACTTGCACTGGTGGAGGGGAAAGGAGAATCACATTCAGTTACATGCAAAGTTTTACACAGTGCACAATTCAGCAGAGTGGGACAAGAAAGGTGGCAGAGAAAAGTGATTTTCGAGGTAGAAACTGAGCTGATGAGAAAACAAAGAGGGAATGAGGAAGACGGGAGAGCTGACAAGGATTTGTGCATGGAAGATATAAGTACACAGCTGAGGAAAGGACAAAATGAGAGGATCATGCACTGCATTGAATGCAGGCAGTAGACAGAGCGCTGCCATGCATTGAACAGATTTCACTGGGAGGAACCACCAACAAAGGTATCCCAGAGCAGAAGAAGCTGGAGAAATGCTGGGAACAGTCCTAGGAGTAAAGTCCCTGGTTCTGGTAGGGCCAAATCCATCAAGGCTCTGCATGAAGAGAAAGCTACCAACATTTACACACTCACTCCTCTCTCTCCTGCCACAGGTACCTGTGCTCCTCCATCATGCAGCGAGCCATGGTGGCCCCTGCCGCCTGGATCATAGTCACCCTCCTGGATGGCAAATGCCTGATCTGTGCTTTCAGCAGCTCCATGGATCCTGAGAAGTTTGTGGACTTTGCCAGCGCCAGCCCAGCGCAGGTGCAGCAGCTCCTGGCCAAGGTGCCCTGCAAGGATGAGGAGCTCATGAGGAACAACCCATCCCGCAAGGCCGTGTCCAGGTACCTGCGCTGCTGGTCCCAGGTAGGTCACTGCTGGCAGAGCCCACCATGTCAGGTGAGGTGCCTGGGGCATGCATCTTCTGCTCATGTTTTCCCTTGGCTTGTGATAGCTTCACCATGGTCAGGCTGAGAGCAAACTGCTCTTTACTTCTTTATGCCCCCAAATGTTGCCACCCTCAGGAATAATATCCTGTGTCACTCAGTTAGGTAAAAGGAAGGAAATAAAGGACGGTTTAAGCAACTGAACTTTGTTTCTAGAAGAACCAGCAACCTCTAAACCCAGATAACAAAAGCAGGTTGCAAGGAATATAGATGTGTCCTTAGGCTCTGTCCAGTGTCAGAAGACCTTTCTAAGTGCTAACCTTGCAGATAGGAGCTGCTGTTTCAAGGACAGCGTAAGCTGAGAGAAACAAAAGCAGCTTGCTCAGGAATGGTAGAACAGGACATGATGGAGAGTGGAGCCCTGTCTGACCCACACTGCTGGTACAGAAATGCCAGGTCAACTATGAGGACCAGTGGGAGGGCATTGAAAACAAGCCCTTCCCTCTTACCAAAAGGAGCTGCATATAGTAGGGGCTGTCTTCACCTTGCTGTGGGACTCCTGGGCCCTAGAGCAAGTGCAGGTGGCAGATGAAGATCTCACTGGAAATGGGTGATGACCAAAGGAGAGCACTGCAGTCCCTTCCCCTGGGATGCTCTCATGCTCAAAGCAAGTATCTGGTGGCTCCATGCTAACTGCAAACAGTTATGCTACTGAACTACTGAAGCATAGAGAAATATCCAATATTCACTGGGAGGAGACTACACCCACTCTCTGAGTGCAGTACAGGGGTGCTGGACTTCAGGGACAGGAGTCCAGATATGCCACCTCTCCCCTCCAGCCACACAAACTCCCTGTCTTGGTGATACATGCAAACAGCTTGTGCCTGTCTTTGTGCCTGTCCGACTCCTGTTCCACTGCTCATTTCTTATCTCCCAGGCACTCGGATGGAGTATTTTGTTGATCCTTATCATAGCAGCTTTCCTCGCCCGGTGGCTCCGACCTTGCTTCAACCAGGCCGCCCTCCTGCAGGCACGTCACTGGAGCAACTACATTGACATTGAGCAGAAGATTTTTGAGGAAACGTGCTGTGAGCACAGCCGGCTCTTTGCTCACAGATGCATCCTCCACTTCTTCGAAAGCATGCGGCAGGAGATCAAACTGCACAGCTTCAGCGTGTCGAGGGAAGGAGAGGGGGCTGAAGGAGACCAAGATCTTCTCCGGGGCATCACAGATCAGGACCAGGTGAACAAGCTCCTGAAAATGTGGTACTATGAGAAACCTCCCCTGGATGTCAGCAAAGCGACTCAGAGGCATCCCCTGGGGCAAGAGAGATCCCCTCTGCCCTGGGCAGACAGCCCTAGAACTGGGTCCAAATTCCCCCAGCACACTGATGTGTAAAGAGGCCTTTGTCCTGCAGACACTGAAGGGGTTCTGCTGTATCTCTGCACAAAGCAAGGAACAGTGGGCAGATGACAGTGGTGCTCACATCTTCCTCCAAACCCAAAGGTTCTGCTCCAGGTTGCAAAATAAGGTAGCTCTGAAGATCCAAAAGTCCCAGATTCAGTCACTATTAATAAAATTTCTCAACCAAGGGCTTTTGTGCATCACTTTTATCACATTAAAGAGTTTTCAGCTCCTTACAGCTGTGATAAAAGGGGATTTAAAGGGATTTAACCAAGGCAGGAACACCTGTCTGTGCATACAAACCAAGTGGAGCGGCAGCTTCACAGAGATGTGAAGAGCTCCTGCCCATTTCATTTCTATTCAGAGAGTTCACAGTGCTGACACTGAAATGGTTTAATCGGCAACTCTTTTAATACCACAGCAATATTTACTCAGAAAGGCAAAACCACCTCCTATATCTCCCCATCTGCTGAGAGCCTGGCTGCCCCCAGCCCAGCTGCCAAACATTTCAGCCTCCATCTAACAACCCATCAATATTTCCATGCATTTTCTAAACAAAATATGGCAACACACTGCAAATCATGGAGCAGCATAAATTTAGCTGAAGATGCCTCTGGATAAGTGTCCCTGGATTAGGTTGGATTTGCAGAAGCAAAAGGAGATAAAGGCTTTGATTATCATATCCAGAGCCACGTGGCTGTGCTGGGGTTCAGGCAGTTGCTCGAAGCATTGGCACTGGGCCATGGGAAGGACACATTGACTCTGCTTGAGAAGTCTGAATACAGATTTTAAACACTCCCGTGCTAGATTTTAGTACAAACCACTCTATCCTGAGGATAATCCTTGCATCACATAATTGAGCATTTCTATCCTTAGTTGCAAAGATGCTTAAATGTAACCTTATCTCTGAGCCTCTATTGATAATTACTTTCTTACCTGCTTTTTTCCAGCCACTGTTGTAGATGGTTCCAACCATGGTGCCAGTTTGGTGTTTCTGGCCAGCATCGCTGTTTGGATGCATTAAACTCTGTACTGCAAACTAACCCTACACAAACACATCTGTTCCTCCAGGCTGAGGCTCACGCTGATTCCCACCTCGTCCCTGAGAGGGAGGAGTGTAAGGTGGAGGGGTTGTGAGAAGGGGGAGTGAAGAAGCAATGTCCTGTAAGCCATGCATGCATAGATGGGGATGACAATCCCCCAGGTTAATGTGTTGAGCTGCTGGGAGGTGGGTGACCTCCTTCCCAGGATGTTTGTGTACATGGGGTCAGGGAGGAAGGGAACACTTGGCAAAACAGGAGAGTCAAATAACTCCATGGCCCACACATGGGCTGCTGCACCCCTCTGCCAGCCGAGGCCCAGCCAGGGGCTGTGGGGTGCAGAGGGATGGGCTGCAGAGCTTTTCTTATTTACATAGCAAAATCAGCTCTGGATGAATCCCTGAGCTCCCTGGGATGTGCTCAGAGAGGGCACAAAGCCAGCTGTGGCCCATGCTGGTTGGGAATATCACAGCTGTCTTCCCACCAGGAGCTCTTTAGGTCCAGGAAGCTTCTGAGCTCTCTTTCAAAATCAGCATTGCATTTTGAATTTCATCTTTGATTTGCTTCTATCAGACACGACAAATCTGAGGCTGAGACTCAGTTCAGACTCACTACTCCACACTAGTCAAATCATCTATTTTCCTAACCAGCTCAGAGCAGAGGTCCACAGCTCCCCTTTGCATGCTGTTTTCCATGTTCTCAGGTTTTACGTCATCCCAGAATGGACACAAAATATGGAATGCAAAAAAGGGGAAGACAAACAGCTTTGTTATCTACGTCTGGAGGGACAAAATCAGAGGATTTAAGGGAGCTGCCATAGACTTTTGAAGGCCCACAAAGGTTCACACGCTGCTGGGAGGGTCGATCTGGTCACAGAGTATCTCCAATCGAACAGAGCTGTGGGTATGCATCCCTCCCAGCCTCCCTGAGTCCCATGCTGTGCTCCCCTTTAAAGCCAGAGAACTCTTTCACATGATGGAAAATGGTGTCTGGCACCTCATGACAGGAAAAGAAACAACAGGCACAAACCCAAAATGCAGGAAATTCCATTTAAACAGAAGAAAACCCTTACTTTGAGGGTGATGGCACCTCCATTCATGGAGATATTCACAACCCTATTAGACATGACCCTAGGTGTGCTTTGAGCATGGGGCATGGTCCAGACACCCTCCAGAGGTCCCTTTCCACCAGCTCTGCTAGGAGTGTGTACCCTCCTGTGGTGGGAGCAGAGAGGGTCATTAGCAGCTCTCTGTCTCTTGGGGCTGGTCTGATGCTTGACCTACAGACATGTCTGACATGCTGAGGGATCCTCACCTGCCAAAAGCCTGTGAAACAGCAGGGCTCACTGCAAGGACAACTTCTCCAATCTCTTCCCAAATTCTCCCAATGCAAATTGTGACCATTTTGATGTCCCTCCTCTCTATATCCCACATTGACTGGGACACACGAAGCTCTCCTCAAATCCCTGGCTTGGTGTCTGAGTGTTCAGACACAGGACCCCATGTTGTGAGGAACTTGGGCATGTACCATTTACCATCTCTCCCAGGACCTGGTTTCCAAAGCACGAGCAGGTTGGATCATGGAAGGAAGCACCAGCCCTATGTTCTCCTGCAAATCAGTTGGAGTGAACTTCCTGTTGGCAAGCTCATGAAAATAAGTTCCTCCTTAATAAGACAACATGGGCAGAAAGACCCTGGTATTGACTTTTATGGGGTCTGTTTTGAATCCCACTGGCCTGCTGTTGGCTTCCATAAGAACTGCTGGTGCTGTACACCAAGCAGGCTCAGAGCCCTCATTCATGTTTAATGACAGGCAGTTTCTCTGGAGATCAAAACGCTTTCTGCTTTTTATGAGGTTGATTCATGCAGGCTTTGGTGTGAGCTGCCCTTCAAAAAGCCACTCACCAGGTGAACAGGGAAGCCAACCTGAGCTCCTCGCTAGCAATACAGTAAGCCTCATCTATATTCATGTAACCAAATCTCTTCCTGTTTGATGAGATCATGGAATTAACCTTTCCACAGCAGGCAAAGCAAAGATGTGCTTCATGCTCACCTCTGTGGTGGCATCTCAGGATGAACTTGGCATTATCAACTGAGCCCCAGGGCTGGTGTGAGACATCAGAACCTGAAGCGCTGACTAATGGTCAGAACAACTAGTTTGGCTTCTTAGCTCTATACCTACGCACTGCAAAACCTTAGGGAAAAGCACCTCCTGGATGCCACCCTATGCACAGCTTGCCTTGGTGACATGCCTCACAGCCACCAGTGCAGCCATGCTGGTGCCCAGACAGTCAGATGTATCTTGATACTTGTGTCAACACCACAGTTGGTGCCTGGACCAGAGGGACTGAATGCCCTGCAGGCAGTCAATACTGCAACTGTCTATTTTATGGCCACTTGTAGTCCCAGTATTCCCCCATATTCTGGAGAGCTTGAGGAAGCCACTGTGCATCAAAGCTGCTTTGTGAACCGTGAATGGAGATGAAGGAGAGCACTAACACCACAATCCACTTCTTTTAGGTTTGAGCTGTAGGAGCTAAGCCTGTCCCATCCATGACTGCCATGTTTCATTAGTGTTTGTCTCAGCTCTGGCAAGCTGGAGAGAAGTCTGGTCGGCTCTTTGCTGACAGAAGCGCACAGGATCTCTACATCAGAAAGCTCTCAGGTCTGCAGAGTTGACAGCAAAGAGCTGAACTGAGACCTTGTGAGAGAGGAGAGGTTTAGAAGTGATGAGGAAGCTTTGCACCCCAGTACCAACACGTGGGACATGCCCAACACAGACCTGAGCTGGTTCTGCCCAGTTGAGCGAAGAGCAGGGAGGGGAATGCAGGTATTCAGGTCTGCTTGGGTCCAGACCTCTTGGTGTTGCTACTGAAGCACAGGTAAAGTGGCACAGCTAAACTGTCAGCAATCCAGTGATGAACGGACCAGCCAGCCCAGCACGCAGCTAGCTCAGTCCTCCCTGCACCGTGCACTGGTTGCATGGGAAGCGTGTCCTTAGACACCTTAGCCTCAGGTCAAGGCACATCGCCAAATCCCAGCCCTTCCTGCTAAGTGGATGGGCATTGCTGGCCCAGGTAGTCCTTGCTCTGCCCTTCCTGTCAGGATCTGAGTGATCTTCAGAGGAGCGGCAGCTTCGCTGCACCCTCAGGGCCCAGCCTGCTGGTACCTGCTGGCCTGATGGGCAGGAAGGGTTCTGCACAGCCCATGCCTGCAGGCAGTATGGGAAACACCGTCCCTCAGGGAACAGCAGCTGCCCTTAAGCTGAGGAGGTCAGTGGCAGGATTTACACATCCCTCTTGTATTCCCAGCTCCTGCACACCCCAAATTTATCAAGGGCTGGGATTATACCCACAAGAAGCAGCTGCAAGAAAATTAATTGCTCAGCCTCCATCACCCAATGGAGCGGGTGACTGAAACCAGAGTTTGACGTTCAGAGCAAAGTGCGCTCAAGCCCTTCAGAAATGCCCATTGAAAGTGGGTGAAAAGAAGAAATCTCAGGGAAAAACCTCAATTTCGGAACTCTGCAAGGCAGGGAGCATCTCCTGAGAAAGCAGATGTACCCAGCGATCAGACACTTTCAGCAGGACCCACCTGAGGAGCAGGTCTTCTGTGCTCCTATCACTGAAGCTCTGTCTCCTTTCTGTGCCTATTTTTCTCCAACCCCAAAGCCAGGAAAAGCACCAAGTGCCTCTAGATGTAGCCAGACTACGTGAGCCAGGGTTTGGAAGATATTTCAGCAAGTGTTGAGGGCAGAGAGCTGTGAAAAGCAAGGAGCTACAGGCATCATCTTCTAAATCTGACTGAAATGTGGACATTTGCAGAACAGAGGGGAGCCACCAGTGACTTCAGTAATACAGATACAATAACCCAGAGCACTGAGAGCTTTAAAACTCCTTCCTCTGTCTTTCCTTTTCTCTTCCCACTGCAGAATAAAACAGAGATGCCGTTTCTCGGTGAAGTAGGTACAGAGGAGGGGCTGGCAGACCTGTGTGGTGTGTGTATTAGGTGCTGCTGTGGTGATGCTGATGTGGAAGGATGGGGGAAGCTCTGGCATCCTGCTTTTCTGTGTGTGGCAGCACTGCGGAGGTGGAGCATCCTGTTCGGTTCTGGGAGGAGCACCCACCTCCTGCATTCGCAAACAGGTTCACAGAGGCCAAGCAGCCAACTCCCCTTTCTGCCCAAGGCACAGATTGCTGTGGGGAGAGTACAGTCATGGTAACACCTGCGCCCTCCAGCCAAGGGAACCAGTGGCTGGGAGACTGCAGAAATGGGAATGTGGGGAAGAATGAAGCCAAGTTTAACAAATCAGAAGCAACCCCCATCCCACAGACCCAAAGAAGAGCAGGAGGAAGCAAACTTTGAACTTTTGCAAGCAGAAAAATCAGCAGAAAAAAAAGTTTTCATTTTCTGCTTTAAATATTGGAGCTGTTAGAGTGCATACATGAATCAGTGAGCTGCACAGAGACTTGTTGCTGCCCACCTTTGAAGAGAGGGGCTGAAAGAATGAGGTAAACTGAGGCCACAGCTTGGACCCCAGTGGGAGAGAAATTGCATCAAGGGAAGATGGACAAGTTTCGGATGATCTTCCAGTTTCTCCAGTCCAACCAGGAGTCCTTCATGAATGGCATCTGCGGGATCATGGCCCTAGCCAGCACCCAGATATACTCAGCCTTTGATTTCAACTGCCCCTGCCTGCCACGCTACAACCTGGCCTATGGGCTGGGCATCCTCCTGGTGCCCCCCTTCATCTTGTTCCTGCTGGGCTTTGTGCTGAACAACAACGTCTCCATGCTGGCGGAGGAATGGAGGCGGCCCCAGGGCCAGCGAGGGAAGGACCCGGCCGTCCTGCGCTACATGTTCTGCTCCATGGCACAGCGGGCCATGATCGCCCCGGTGGTCTGGGTCTCGGTGACGCTGCTAGATGGCAAGTGCATCACTTGTGCCTTCTGCACCTTGGTGCCCGTGGAGACCCTGGGCAATGCCAGCCACCCTAGCCTCTTCCAAGGGGACATGAAGCGGGTCCTTGCCCGCATTCCCTGCAAGGAGATCTATGATGGACAGGAGCTCATTGCCAATGAAGTGGCTGTCAGGTACCTGCGCTGCATCTCACAGGTAAGAGGCATCATGGCTGTGCCCTCACTGGCTCAGGGTTAGGCACTGCCAGCCTTAGCTTGTCCCTCAAGGGCATCTCCTTGTTGACATTAAGCTGCAGGAGAGGAGAGACTGGTGATTTTACAGGGGTACAAAGTGTTCACTCAGCTCTGGAAATTATGCCCCTCGTGTGGTGCAGAAACCCAAGCTGTAGGTCACCCAAATAATTTGGTCCCTGCTCCTGCCTGGGAAGTCTGGGGCTGCAGGGCAGCAGTACACAGACAAGCTGTATGCAGAGATTTATTTAGAGCAAGTTCAGAAGGGGCTGACATGGATGTTGCTTGGTGGCTGGTGGGCTGTCACCCTCTCCTCTAACCCACCAGTTGCTCATGGTTGCTCTTGCTGTTTATTATAATGTGTGCAAGTGATGGGATGACAACCATCTATGCCACTCGCCTCTGCTGCTTGCATGAAAACAGCCAATGTATGTTTATTAACCACCCCAGGGAACCACAAATCAAGATGTGCCACTAACCACTTGTCCTGAGCTTAATTCCCCTCAAGATCTCTGCTTCCAGCCACATTGGAGACAGGATGATCTGACCTACACTGGTCATTCCTGTACTCCTGTTTAAAAGCAGCTCCTCTCCCTGATCTCCTTAGATTTTCCTGGGTAGATCCCAATTACAAGCTGCTAGGAAGCACTGGGAGCTGCAAACCAAGAGGTGCCACCCAGACACCCCCTCCCAGGTGCTCTTTTAGGGAGATGCTTTTACAATGCAGTTCACCTCCACAGCCTGATGGCAGCCTGAGCTAGGATAGATGATGAACAAGACAGACCGGTCCTGGCTCTGCCCTCATCTCACCCTTCCTGTCAGACCCCATTAACAGGGGAGCCTTTCACTGCTGCTCATCCTCGATAGATGTTACTAAGTCAAACAGATCAGGAAAAGGGTTAGACAGCTGCATAAACCCGGGGAGTATCTGGGACAACGTTAGCGACAAGCCAGAGGACACAGACTAGCCTAGACGCAAGTGAGGTGCAGTCGCATCGGAGGCAGGACTGAGGGCTGGGTGCAGGATTCAGTCTGGTGTTATTCATGGTCACTGGCTCCTGATGCAGGTGCATTTAACAAGGTATCAGCACAGATGCACTGACATGGTACGTAGGGTCTCCTTGTCCAGCTTTGCAATGTAAATGCAGTCAAACCTCAAACAGCCCGAAGTGGAGCCAGGCTCATTTGCAGACTGGGGGGCTCCTGCTGGCTGGTGGGAAGCGCCATGCTCTGCCTGCCTGTGATGGGTCTGGTTCCCCCCTCATCTCTGCAGGCTCTGGGCTGGTGCTTTGTGCTGCTGATGACCATGCTGGCTTTCTTGGTCAGATCCCTCCGGCCCTGCTTCACCCAAGCTGCCTTCCTGAAGAGCAGGTACTGGTCCCACTACATCGACATCGAGAGGAAGCTGTTCGATGAGACGTGCACGGAGCACGCCAGGAGCTTTGCCAAGGTCTGCATCCAGCAGTTCTTCGAGGGCATGAGCACGGACCTGGTGGCTGCTCACTGCCACCTGCCCAGGAAAGCCCCTGAAGACGCAGGGGAAGCCACTGAGAAGCTCTTGGGCATCACCGACTGGGACACCATGAACATGGCCCTGAAGAGCTGGCACCGATGCAAGCCCCCGCTGCACCTCCACCCGCCTGCCCTCCCCAGCGGCAATGGCTGGGCAGGAGAAGGGCAGCCCCCAGTGCACCCCGCTGTGCCCCGACGGGAGATGGCTGCCTACTACAGCTGGGTGTGAGAGGGCACAGCACTGTGCACAAGCAGAGCCACGCTTCTGGGAGAGGGGCTGCAGAGAGGGTGGGCAGGCGGCCGTCTGAGTCAGGCAGAGGTGAGGGACAGCACCATGGTGGGCTCAGGGGGGCACCCAAAAGGCTTAGCAGTGCCAGTACAATCCCATCTGCTCTCATATCCAATCTTATGGCATTGGTAATGCAGGCAACAAGGTTTGTGCCGAGCAGGATGGCTGCTCAAGGTCATATTGGATGAGCCCCTTGGATGCTGAAGGGCACGATGTGGCAGGTGGACAGATCTGCTGTGTGTCCCACACCACCAAGCACCAGGTTTGTGTTGTGGTGGTTGCCAAGGCAGACACCACCAGATCTGCAAAACTTCCTTCCTTTTACTATGATGTGCTCAGCGCTGAGCAGTGCTGTGGGTTTAGGCAGTATTAAAACTCCCCTGGTGGGGAAAGAAGCTGGTGGTGCCCCTGTCTCACACCAAGCTGTGAAACCCCAAAACTCTTCCCATTGCCCTCCACACACGACATCCCCACAGACACACACAGCTTCCAGGCCAAGGAAAGCTTTAAAATAAATGTGACCCAGGCAACAAGCTAGTGATGGGACACCCAATATTGCATTACAGGTGATGGGAATGGTGTGGTGGGTGTCACAGGTAGTGCTCAATGAAGAGCCCAGTATCTAGACTGGGAGAGCCGCTATCATCCAGCAGCATGGAGGGTGACAGCCAGGCCAGCCCCCTGGCACAAATCTACTGCAGGACAATTTGTTCTTGCATTTATACCTGGGTTCCTCCTTGACACAAAGACTGATGTTAAAACCACACCTGGGTGTTTGTTGAAGGGGCCAAATGAATAATTCAGGGTTACTGTTCAAGCTCTGTGCTCAGGCATCAGGATTTATAAAAGCTGTTTACAAAAGCCGTTGGTGTTTCTTTCTTTGAATGCAATGAAAACGACAGCGGAGGGGGGGTTCAGGGCCCAGCCTGGAGTGCTGAGGTGATGTGAGTTGGGCTGTTTTACTGGTGCACAGCAGCCAGCCCTGGTCCTCGGAAGAGAAGCCAGGGATGCACCATGGAGCCTATGTAATACCAGGTGGCAGCCCATTTCCATAGAAACTGAGGATGACGGGATGCAGGCCCTCGAGGTGCCTATGGAAATTGCAGATAGGAAGAGCGTTCCCGGTGGCCCTGATTTTATTAGCAACACGCAGAAGGAAAATCCCTTTTGAGAGACGAGTTTCACCCCTGCCACATCCCTTTTGAAATGCTCATCCCCTTGAAATTCCTGCTGCCGTGTTCTTGTTCAAACCAACTTGCTGGTGACTGGCATTTGCATAAACCTTAATTATCAGTGTTTGACTCCACAGAGGCTGTGGGGAGAGGAGAACAAAGGACCAAAATGACGAGGAAATTCTCTCAGCACCTTAGCAAGCCCATAGTTAAGGGCAGGCTGAATCTGGCTGACTCTCAGGAGAAAGGAGTGACACAGATTTATCATTAATCTTCACACCCTAAACTTTAATTAAGGCACCTGCCCAGAAATTAATAGGCACAAAACCTGATTTACAAAGCAAAGGAGATTGAAAGATAAAGGCGGTTTCCACTCCTATTATTTGCAGTTCGGTGCTGTTAATGGCTCACTGAGAAAAGAGACACTGGGAGTCCTCACAACAGCAAGCAGGCTGGCGGCTCCGCAGCACAGCCATTAAGACACCAAAACAAATCGCATGCAATTGCAAAGAGAAGCTTTTTAGGCTTTTAATTTAGACTTTTAATTCAGATTTTTAGGATCAGAGCTCTGCCCCCTCGCAGCAATTTCAGCAGTCGCAGAGATTCCTGGTAGAGCAGGCAGGTTGTCCTCTCTCTGCTGGATTCTGGAGACTTGGCTCATCACCTTCAGGAGGAGACCTCCGCTAGGGAACCCAGTACAGCCCCTGGGATTTCACCGGGTGGTCCTGGTGCAAAGCCTGGTTAGCAGCAGCACCCCAAGCACATAGTGAGCTCCAGGGGCCCCAGCCGAGCTGGTAGATGCAGGAAGGCAGCCAGCCCCAGAGGTGTGGGAGTGCCAAGGGGTGCACTGCACCCAAATACCTGGGAGCTGCATAAACCCATCCGGGTATCCCAGTTCTGGGGCTCAGAAAGAGGACTCAGTCCAAAAAGTCCTGGCAGCGCTACCAACACTAGGCTGAGCCTAGCTTTGCTCCGGGCAGAGAGGATCATGAGTGTTGCTCAAGATTTGCCTGTGCTGAAGACATCTTCTGGGGACAGCTGAGTTTAACCCCAGGGACATGGCGATGGGGAGGAGGGTGGGGAAGGAAGACAGAGACCTCTGGCCTCTGCAATAAGCTAAGTGGGAGCTGGAGCTGAGAGACAGACAGCGGAAGGGAGAGAGCAATGCAAGGAGAAAGTGAGACATCCTCAGCTGCCTCGGAGGCATCGCTCCGCAAAGGAAGCAGCGAGCGGAAAAGCCGAGCTGGGCAGGAATGCACCCTGCTCGCCAAATCGCACGCATGGCTCCCCGCGGCAGCTCAGCCCCTCTGCTCCATCCTGGGCAGCAGGAAGTGAAACCTTGCTGCCCCATAGAGCGGGTTCCTGCTTCTCCTGACAACCCAGCCAGGCTGGCATCTTCCCTGTTGGCTGTGTGGACCGCATCCACCCCCAGGCTGGGGACTCCAGCATTTCCCGTTTGCACCCCAGCAAGGCGCCCCATCGGTCCCGTTCTCCAAGCAAACCCCAGGCGGTCCCGGGCAGCTTCAGCACAGCTGCATCCCGGTCCGAAAAAGGCCGATGTGCTTTTTCCAGTGACTCATTCTCAGCCTTTCCTTTCCTCTTCTTTTTTTTCACATTTAAAGGCACAGCCCCAGCCTTGCACCCAGCAGGAGCCAAGCGCCTGCTGCTCGCCCCACCCAGGCACAGGGCCCGAGAACCTCCTCCCTCCTCCCAAAAGCTGACAGCCGAGGACACGTTTCAGACTGAAGAAGGAAGCTGCCAAACTCTGAAGAGTGTTTTCACATCGCCCATCAGGTCAGCCTCAACTGCATCCCCGCTTCTGCACAGCCCCGCACGCTGCCAGGAAACCCCTCCCAGCCAGAGCAAAAACCACATGAGGAGCTGAGAAGGCTCCAGAACTGATTTCAACAACTTTTCAAGTAAGTGATTTCATTTGTTTCCTTGCTTTCATGCATGTTTTGGGGAAAGACTTTAACAGAGACTGCTAGAAAATAATCTGCTGCAAACAGCTTCTCCCCTCCTACCCACCCTTCTCTCTCCCAGACAGGCATCACAACCACCAAGCAGAGGAAGGGTAATCCCCCTAAAAGAGCATACTCCCCTTGGCCAGATCCTCTTACTTTTGTTTGCCAGTTGCCAGGCTCTGTCAGGAAGATCACAGGGCCTTGTTTATCAGAGCTATTTGCTGGTAACTCTTATAACAGGGTTTTGAACCCCACGCACTAGAACAAGTTTGCAGGTTTAGCGTCTGGCTGCAAACGTGGTGTACCACAAAGCGCGGCAGCCAGAGATGGAGGCCTGGCTCCCCGTCACGTGGCTGCAGTTTTCAGCTGCTCTGTCTCCTTTGCTGAGGATATTTTGCATGTGGAAAACTAGGAAGATACAGGAAGATGCCAAGGGCTGCTTGCGTTTGAGCCTGGCAATATCACAGCATGACTGCAAAGGGAACGCCATGGGTTAGATACAACAGGGAACTGAGTTTCTGCCCCCTCTGCTAACCCATGGAGGAAGGGGGTAAACAAGATTTGGTGGGGCAGATGAACTTAAGCACAGCAGTGATTTAAAGCACAGTGCATGAGCAAGCCTTGTACAAAAGACTATAAGGATTAAGGTGCCTATGTCTCCTTCACACCAGTGTCCCTGCAGCCATTTCCCTGCAGCTGGGGCTGGCCCAGGGAAGCCTTGCTGGGAGATGCTGGCATCGGGGCAGATTTCAAGCAGCCCTGCTGTGGGTCAGGGCTCCCCTGAGCAAGGTGCTTAAGGCTTCCTGACGTGAAATCCTGTGAGGATGCAGCAAAGATGGAAATTCAACAAAGAAACTTATTAAATGCAGCTTGCAAGTGGCATGGGGGACTGGGCATCACTGCAGAGGACATGGATACACCCCCCGATTTTTCCCTGTCCTTCAAAAAGATCAGGGTATATGCTTTCTCCTTCTTGGTCCTGAGTGCCTGCAGTGCACATAGCCTAGCCCTACGGGTGGGGTGGGCATCCCAGTACAACCAGTGTTGTACTGGGAGAAGGGGTTGAGGAAAGCTGCACAGGCAACCAGCAGCGAAGTGCGCCACTGGCACTGAGCAGTGCAGGTCGAGGGCCAGCAGTTCAAGGCTGAGCCAAGACTGTGGGCTACAACAGGGAGTATGGTTCTATCAACCCACTGTGGGAGAGGAGGAGATCATCCTGCCACACCTGATCCTAGCAAAAAACCTCCTACGTAATTGCTGATGCAGCTCTATTGGCATTTTTATCCTGGGTCATCAAGATAAACTCCATTTTCCCAGGAAGTAACTAATTTTGCTGGTATCAGCAGCCTCTCAGCATCCCCTCACACTTGCCAGTGGAGGCTGCTCCTGCCTGGTCCTCCCATCCTGCATCTCTCTGCCCCCAAACAAGCAGGGCCATCCTCCAAGACAAACCTTTACCTATTACTCAATATTAACTCATCAGGTCTTAAGAGGGATGTAAAAGCCACACACAGCAGTTTCAAGGCAGTGCAGCACCAGCATGCACGTGCCTTGTGTGCCTGGGTTAGCATGAATCAGGGCTGGGGACACATCAGTGCTGGTGCTCTGGTCCAGTTTTCCCAGTAACACAGCGTCCTCCTTCGTTGTAGGCTTGGGAGATCATCAAGTGTCTGGCAGCGACGCTGACCATAATGGCCTCTGCAGGAGGTGACTAAAACCAAAGAGAAGACGATGAATTTGCAAATGACAGGGCCAGAAATAGCTGTCCCGTTGGTAATCTTCACTGTAGAGACACTTTTGGAGAGCTTAGTGGGAAACTGAAATGACTGAGGTTTCACACATTGCTTAGGCTGAATCCCTCTTCAGCCCCATTGAAGTATCCCTGACATCAGCAACCAGCCCAAGACTGGGATACCAGGAGGAAGGAAGGGGCAACAGTGAAGGTGTCGTGTTCCTGGAGCAGTCCCTTGTACCTCAGCCGGCCCAACGCCATTTCCCCCTCCATTGGCGTGTCCTTGGTGCTGGGAGGTGGTTCAGCACAGCACCCCCCCTGCAGTACCCGCTTCCTCTCACCCCCAGGACGAGATGGCCGCTCTCATTGCTGAGAACTTCCGCTTCCTCTCCTTGTTCTTCAAGAGCAAAGACGTGATGATCTTCAATGGTTTGGTGGCCCTGGGCACGGTGGGGAGCGAGGAGCTCTTCTCTGTTGTTGCCTTCAACTGCCCCTGCTCCCCTGCCCGCAACTACATCTACGGGCTGGCTGCCATCGGTGTCCCGGCTCTGGCCCTCTTCCTCATTGGCGTCATCTGGAACAACCACACCTGGAATCTGGTGGCCGAGTGCCACAAGCGTGGCATCAAGAACTTCTCTGCAGCTGCCACCTTCCTCCTCTTCGGCTCCATCATGGGCCGGGCAGCCGTGGCACCCGTCACCTGGTCGGTCATCTCGCTGCTGCGCGGGGAGGCTTACATCTGCGCCCTCAGTGAGTTTGTCAGCCCATCCTCCCTGGACAAGTTCCCAGCTGAGCATGGGGCCGACGTGCTGGCCAGGTTCCCCTGTAAAGATGTGCCAGCAAACCTCACCAAGTTCAGGGACGAGGTGACACGGAGGCTGAGATACGAGTCCCAGGTAGGCACACTTGGGAGAAATCCACACAAAGTGGGTAAGACCACCTTGCTGTGTCTTAACACAGCCTCTCTCTTCTCTCTCAGCTCTTCGGCTGGCTGCTCATTGGCATCGTTGCGGTCCTGGTTTTCCTCACCAAGTGCCTGAAGCACTGCTGCTCACCGCTGAGCTACCGGCAGGAGGCTTACTGGGCCCAGTATCGCTCCAACGAGGACAAGCTCTTCCGACGCACAGCTGAGGTCCACTCCAGGATCCTGGCAGCCAAGAACGTGAAGCAATTCTTCGGCTTTGTGGCGCTGGACAAGGAGGAGAAGGAGCTGGTGCAGGAGTTCCCAGTGGAAGGCGTGCAGCCAAGCCCCCAGTGGAATGCCATCACAGGTGTCTACATCTACCGGGAGAACAAGGGCTTCCCCCTCTACAGTCGGCTCCATAAATGGGCCAAAGGGGTGGAAGGGAATGGACCAAGCCCAGAAGGCCATGAAATGCTCTTTTTGGCTTCCTAAGATGGGTGCTGGCAGTTACTCCCCAGACTGCCTGGTAGGCCTACCAGTATTGGTGCACAGGCTGAGGGTTTCACTGGGAATATTCCTCCCAGCAACACTTCTCTCAGCAGGTAAATAGGGATCAAGAGCCTCAAGGTAGAGACTAATAAGCAATACACTGAGCAGGGAACACCTCCCTTAGAGACAACCTTGCTGCTGCTCCCAGAGACATAAGGGGAGCAAAGAGCAGATGCAGACCTTACATCCAGCTTCCAGTGCACCAGCAGAAGCCTTGGGGAGCAAGAGATGAGTACAACATTTCTAACCCTGACACCTGCAGTCCCACTTGTCTCCCCCATGGCAAGGTTAGAACCAGTCACCTCACACACCTACTTTTGTTATTGACATTGGTATGTTCTTAGGCAGTTGTGCGGTGCCTGTTACACAGGCAGATCCCAAAGCAGTTTCCGGGCACTACAGTGCAGAGAAAGAGGGAAGCAGGGTGTAAATTCCTGTGGCAAGAGGGATGCAATAGAAGCTGGGAAGGAATGGGTCAGTAATACAGCAGAACACCAAATAACTGAGAGACTAAGATAGGAAGAATCACCAATATTCCTGGTATTCAGAAAGACACTCTGTAATTAACCAGTTGGAATTTGGTTATGACACCAAACTTCCTTTGCTCTTATTGAAGTGCCTAGCAATCTCCAATGAGTCCAAGTGGTCACAACCATAAGTTTATAAACCCAGAGGATGGCACCATCAACAGAATAGTTTTCAGGGGAGGTGGAGGCTGAGAGGCAGCAGTACCTGCTGTGAGCCACACCACTGTCTGCAGCTCATTGCATTTCTCATCCAACCATTGGATGAGTCCTGCTTGTTTGGGCTGCAAGCTGCAGCAAGACCTCAACCAGAATTACTTTTATATTTTATATATATATATATACATGCACACACATATATATAGCATATATGCTATGTAATTGTAATTAGCTGTATTAATGGAACATCTTTCTTTGAGGGAAAGGGGACAAGAAGGTTGCCAGCCAAAAGAGCTTATTACATGCACCCATCTGCTGCACTGGACTACAGCCCTGGAGTGACAAGGGACATAGGAATGGGACGGGGAAAACAGTCCTCTCCCTACCCTTTTACCGCTGGATTTTCTTGAACTCTACTGCCTTATGCTATCACTGCAGCAAAAGGTATCTTCTATGGACTTGGCCATACTCTGAGAAAGCAAAGTCAGAAAAGTGCAGTATCGCTGCCCTCACTGTGACACTGTGCTGCCAATGGCTTCAAGGCTACTCTTCTGGCACTGCAGTGTCCTTTTTCCCCCAGGGGTCAACCCTACATACCCAACACTGTTTTAACAGCTGGCAGGACAATGAAGTGGGATTTTTTCCTACTTGTACTATTTCTTTACAGGTACAACTTCCTTTTACACTGCACTGTTTACTAAAAAGCCTTAAATTGCTCAAGAAAATGATTCAAACCCACAGACCTCAGAGGGGCTCACACACCAGATTTTAAATAAATTATTAAATGAGCTACTTTTCATTGCCTTCTGAGGTTTTTTTCCAGGGATAAAAAAAAAAAAAAAAAAAAGGGCATAATTTAATATTCTCTTTGAACTCAAGGGCTGGGAACCTACTTTTTCTATTAAACATTCAGATCCTCTCCTATTCAGATGACCCCAGAATGTGAAATTTTAAAGTGTTACCACATATTACAAGTTAGTAGCGCTGCTTTTTAGCTATTCTCACAATGATCAGCACAAAACTTCTACATCAGGATACTCAATTTCAGCAAAGGATAGAGAACGTATTTAGAAACCTTTTTACAAACATGTCCCCTTGCAAGAAAGAGCTGGAGGGTATTCCACATAAAGAGGCGGAACACTGCTTAATGGGCAAAGGATCCCCAAGATCCCTGTTCAGCTTCTTTCCAGATTTGCCTTGCATTTTTGGGAAGGGTTTGCCCCCAGCCTCTCCATCAACTAATCTGCAAGAATGATCAGATGCAAATTAAATGAAATTGCATTAACTTGAGATGAAAGAGAGTTCATTTGCATTTCTTCTCATTGGCCTCGAGTGGGAACATGCAGACACACATACCACCCCCACATGTAGGTCAGCATATGCAAGGTAACTTGCTGAAACAAAGCAGCGTTCCTCTTACTTCCTTTACTTCCCTTGCCTTCCTCCTTGGTAGTCATCACTGTTCCTTTGAACCACCTCCACTCCAGTTCCTTCTCCCCCCCATCCTTCCTTTGAAGGAAAGGGGCAGGACATGTAATGCTTGGGAATGGATTTGTTTATCTCAAGAATAAATCATGAGCACAAACCAGCTTTTGCTCTATTTATCTCCCTTCTTCTCCATTAACTCCAGTAACTTTCCATGTGCTGGGATGGGCATGCGACTTCTCCAGCTCGTCAGTTTTCCCACCCTCTTCTTGGAGAGGCATGTTTGGGTGGACAGCTGACAGTGAGAAGTGGAGCAAGCCACCACATTCAGAAATACTTGTTTGCAATTACAGGGTTGGGATTTTTTCCTCCTCTCTGCCACCCAAGCATGGCAGCCCCCACTGAGACAGCTCTCATAGCCTATTAGTACCCTCATGAATATCCCTGCCATCTGTGTTACTCATTCTCCCCCAGTGAGGATGCTGAGGTGAGAGACATTAACCCACATGGCTTTACACACCAGCACAAGAACCAGGCTAGGCTTCTCACCGAAACACCTGATTTCCTGGTACGCTGCATCACACAGGCTGCAAGATCACATTCCCTTTGCTTTTCCTCCAGAGGCCAAAACCAACCCCATTGCAGAGAAGCCTATAGGCTGCCACTTAGGGCAAACTTCCCAACAGCAAAATGGATTCAAACCAAGCTCCTTCAGTATGGAGGATTACACACAGGTCTTTCATTTTCCCTGCTGACTACTGTAGAGACTGTAATAGCCCCAGTAGTCAAGAAGAAACAATACCTCAAAGGGATCTTGGTTTCTATTGTGACGCTTATTTATGTATTCTATTATATAACAATTAATCCAAAAGAAAAAGCCACCATCATTGCAACTGTGTTCTTAAGAAAGCAGCAGCTGTTGCTGGATGTTGCAAGCAGCCTCCTCCTCTAGAAGAGCATTAAGTAAAATCTGAGTACAGTACTCTGCTCTCCCTGGGGGCAAGAAGTGAAACAACTGGTTTCTGGAGCCCAGGGAACTTGATGCTGAATCATTCAACCTTGCCAACAGTGGGCATTCACAGAAGCAGAAGAGCTGGGTCCTGCAGAGCTCTGGTTTTGAGTTCAGAGTACCTACAATGAGTAAGACTCTTCCAGGTTAGGTGTTTCAAAGCTGGGCACCCACTCGCTAGTGTCTACATTGGATAATCATAGAATGGTTAGGGTTGGAAATGACTTTAGGATCATCTAGTTCATGTAAAACATGTAGATGATGACATCCACACCTTACTGGAGTTGCAAGAAGGCACCAACACCAGTGATGGAGACTACACAAGCACCCAAGATTCCTGGCTTTTTCCAAGCAGAAGGTTAGATTGGGATGACTTTTTTCAGCACATGAAAAAACTTTTTTCTTTGACTTCACTGATTTCTCTTGAGAGACAACAACTACAATTTTTTCTGTCATCAATCCCTGGCACCTTGTTACGACAGATGGTTGCAGCCAAGTGATTCATCACACCTGGATGCAGTGGGCTTTAAAGGCATACGCCCTTTCAGATGAAGAAGACAAGAGCATTCTGGGGTGCACTAGGAAAAGCATTACCAGCAGACCAAGGGAGGTCATCCTTCCCCTCTATTCTGCAGTGGTGAGACATCCGAGATGATGTATCAAGTACTGGGCTCCCTAGTACAGGACAGATATAGGCTTACTGAAGTGAGTCTAGCAGAGGGACAGGAAAATAATTATGGAATTGGACTATCCATCATACAAGGAGAGGCTGAGAGCTGTGGCTGATCAGCCTCAGGATAAAGCCCAAGGTGGCTCTTATTCACATGTATACCTGACACAAGGACGTAGAATAGATATGGCTGATGTTTGTATCGGTTATAAAACAGTCTATATTTAAAAAACATGTCTTCAAAGTCATCAACAGACCAGGATTATTTGTAACATCTGGACA
This sequence comes from Coracopsis vasa, assembly GCA_026283785.1. NCBI lineage: Eukaryota > Metazoa > Chordata > Aves > Psittaciformes > Psittacidae > Coracopsis > Coracopsis vasa. Next base: position 22,359 of record JANHGB010040674.1, on the reverse strand, counting down.
AAGCTGCAGACATTTATCAGATCTTTTCCTTAATTTGTTCTTTGCAGTTTGGTTTGGTCATGGACCAATACCATCCAGCAACTTACTGTCCATGGTCACTCATGGCAGAATTCCACATCTCAGTTTCCACACTGCATTTAGAGCTGAGTCTCTCTGCTTTTACTTGCATCGGCTAATAAAAAACAAATAAAGAACAATCCATTTCATTTCTGACTGGAGCAGATCAGAAAACACTTGCATTTATTTTTC
>JANHGB010040674.1:4254-14968 GCA_026283785.1 Coracopsis vasa | reverse complement strand
TGATGCTCCAGAGGTAAGAAACTACTCTGTCCCTTGGAGCACCTGCTGTTTAACACAAGCTAGCATGACACAGCAGCTCATGAAATCAGCTAAAGGGCTTTTTGAAACATATCTACTTGCTTTACACAGTCTCTGTTGCTAATACGAAAGAGCTGAAGATTATTACAGCTGAATCACTTGGTCTGTGGCACTCTCCAGCATTCCCAACCAGACTGTGAAGTAGGGAAATGAAATTACTTGTGCGTTACAAATGTAAAGACAACTGACTTGCCAAACAGCTCACAGAACCACAGCAGAGCTGGGATAACTGGCTTCTCAGTCCCATCAGCAATTGAGTTGCTGCCCAAAACACAGCCCAAGACAGGAGCTGAAAAGAGGCTTGTTCATATATAGAAAAGGTAAGGCTTTCACCCAAACACATATAAGGTCTTAAGCCAGCATTACTTTTAGCTACAGACTGAACCTTACAGATCTGGCATCATCTTATGACAGCAAAAAGCCTGTAACCAAAGGGGGACATTTCTAAGCCCTGCCGCTTGAGGGAACAAGAGAACTACTGACCTGACAACCTTGCCAGCTCTGAAGTCACCCAGAGGGTCCTCCGTGTAAGTATCACTCAGGTGAAAGATGCTGACTTTGCCAGTCTTCCCACCTGGCAGCGCAACGGTCAAGCCAATGTGTGGAGTCACCTTTGTTACCATGCCTACAGTGATGGTGCCCTGCTCCAGCGACTGAATTCCTGGAAAAAGTGAAGGAGGAATAGAGCTTCACAGACTTCAAAAGTATGCAACTAAAGCAACAGGAGGAATGAGTCAGTGAAGCTGGTTTTAGTTGCTTAGTCACATATCAAACCCACCAACTTTTGGTAAGGTCTATGCATTCTCAGTTCACAGCAACATTTGCCCTGGCAGCCCAGACAAGGTCCCTTAGTTGCAGAGTTTCAGATCCAGAATAACTGACAAATGATAACAAATGTATCATCTCATGTCTGAGATCAGAAGGGAATACGTTCATAAGGGCTCAAAGAGGGGCTTCATGCTGAGACAGTAGTAAAGTGATTCTTTAACCTAAAGGTCTGACCACTCTTGCCTTGCATGCTGCTACATCTGGGTCAGAGTCACAGGGGTTATTTCTGAGAGGTACAGCTTGGCTCTGGGGTATAACATTTTTACTTGAGGGTCAGTGCACATAGACCTCTGAGTAAAACAAAGGCGGTGGGGTCCTGCTGTGAAGGCTCTGCTATACCTGTGAGTGACAAGCAGAGGTTTGTTTCGGTGACATCTGTTCCAGTCACTGTAGCTGATATTGCCTGGCCATTTTTGAAGCTCTTTTCTGGATGTTTCAAGACCTGAAAGAAAAGACAGATTTCCACTTATTGCTAGAAAAAGAGCTTTGCAGAACTCTGGTGTTTCTTCTGTGAAACTTTACAATTTCTAGGCACATCTTTGATGTATATATTTGACAGCATTGCTTCAATAGCTCTGCTGACCTGAGCCAAATCAGCTACAAGCATAGTACTTGCTTGTCAGAGAGGTGCAGTGATGCCTATAAGAGAGTACTGGGTTATAAGTTCACATGGATGCCAGAAGCATCTGCAGTCATTACTTGCAGCCATGTGCCTGGAAAAAATTACTTTTAACTTTATCTGTAATGGCCTCTTACCTTGGTGTTCAGAGACAGCAGCAGATGAGGAACTCTTCCTCGGATGTCAGGGGCAACTTCTACCTCCAGCCAATTCTTAAGGATGTTATACTGAGAAGACAGCATATAACCAGAGAAGACAACATGAGACCTCGGGAAAAAAAACCTTCCCTGGTGGGTTTGTTAATTTAAGGCTAGAAAGAGCTACTCCAGCCTTAGCTCTTGCACCAAGCAAAAATAGTGATTTGGCTTCTACTCTTAAAAGCATAACACTGCTGTGATTCACAGACAAGTCCTCACAGGGGATCAGCAGTGAGAGTAGTTTGTGCTGGTGGCATACGGAATTTCTCAAAGGCCCCTTTGCTAGAGAGCAGGGTGGAAAGCATCTGCTGGCAACATATAGGCATGTCAAAGAGTCTGTGCTAGCTTGACTATGTTAAGCATAGAAAATGTGACTTTCTTCTCCCTGTGCGATGCTACACTTTGCATGGGCTACACTCAAAGCTAATGAAGACCACAGCAGTGTCAGTGTTTAGGTTTGAACTAAGGCCCCTTGAGGTCACCCCCACTTGCTGCCTCTCCAACACACTTCTTAGGAAGACTCTGACCTCACCTTTTTCACAAAACAGGTGACTGTCTGTCCAACACTGTAGAGTTCAAGTTTCTTGGTGGCACTGTCTTCTTTACGGCTCAGCACTGCTGTGACTTCCCCTTCTATTTCACTGTTTGCAAACAAAGAGAGGCTATCAGTAAGACAGCTTTGGTCCTAATGATGATGAAGATAGGAGTTAGAAACCCGGGGGATTACTGTGACAATGCCTTTGTGACATTTATCCCCATCCCCTCCCCAGCTGTATCCTTCTACAGGGAATTAATTCTTCTCTGGACTTGAGGGAATCATTCTGACATGAACAGATATGCCAGACTCTATACTGGCAGAACCTGAAGCCAAAAGGACATTTAAAGGAAATCAGGTGCTAGGAGATCTCTGTGAGGTTTAACACAGCTCACAGGCTCAAGTTAGTGTGAAAGAGAGAGTAGGAGGTCTTGCCACACTGCATTCACATGAAGGTACTTGCTCACGGCCAGCTCCTTCACAGATGGGAGGAGCAAGGGAGGAAACCCATAAGGATATAAGGTCTGTGAAGCACCTGCACACAGCACAGAGACCAATGCTTACCTTGGTCGAATGCTGAGCTCTGGAATGGACTGTGTGAAGTGTGGATGGGTGATAGGCAGGTATCTAAAGAATATGAAAAAGAAATTTTTTCATGATCTCCCCAGGCCCCAGTCACCCATTTGCAATCCCTCCGCACTGACAAAAGAAACCAGGTGTAAGCCCCCTAAAGTTACCAAAGCCTTCATTCCAGTTCCAGTTTTTCCCAGTACTATTTCACTGGCAATTAAGGTACCCAAAATACTCCAGCAAATTTGGCCCCTCTAGCCAAATCCTGCTTATATTTAAGGCTTCCATTGGACCTTCAGAGTTTAGACATCTTTTTTTCTTACAATCTATACTCAAGATAAATACATTGACACAGGCAGAGACCTAGTTCACCAAAACCTGGACTTGGGATAGAATATAATAGATTTCCTTAGGGCTCAACTACTCCAGCAAAGGTAGCTGTTAACAGCATCTGCTGACAGAGGGAACAGCCTAGAACATCTGAGTATCCATTTTACCCTTCTCATTCCCCAAGAAGTAATATTATGTGCATGTTTTCCCACCTGTGAGTATTCACATCTCTGCCTCCAACGACTCGAGCAGTCACCTTCTGTCCAGCTTTCAGAGTAAACGTTGGAAAAGAGCCTATGGGAACTTCATCCAGAATCCGGGATGCATGAATTGAACCTGTCAGCTTGTCATCAATAACAACTGTGACATGGGTTGGTTTGACAGATTTAACAGTACCAGTAACAATATCCCCCAGGGAAAGTGAGTGTTTCACAGCAGGAAGCACCTCTTCTAATGCTGTCTCAGATTCATTCCGGACCCTTACAAAAACATTCTTCTTTGCTGAGCCTTGTACTGCTAATAAGAGTCCGTGGTCATTCTCCTTCACTGCTTTTAAGGTTGCAGAGATTGTTTGTCCCACCTTCAGTTTTTCTGAGTCAAAGCGGAAGGTGTCATTGAAGTGAGATGCTATGGGGACAGCTGCCAGCTGGCCTGTTTCCAAAGACATGATGGCAAACTCTTCTGCTATGTGCTGCACAATGGCATAGTGCTGGGAGTTCTCTGTGAGCCGCTAGATAGAAATGGAGACAGTGACTTCTCCTGCTGAGACTTTGACTCCCTCCGCTCTACCTCCCACAGTTCTCAAAGAGGAAACAGCCCCCCCTCAAAATGCATTAATCACCTAAAGTTTGCTAGATGAACAGAAACACACAAATCCAAAAACCAAACACATACTTGCTTGGCTCTTCGTTTTAACAGCTCTTCCCGAAGAGAAACATACACCTTGGATGTGAGGGCATCCACATGAAGAACCAACGCCTTGGTTTTCTCACCAGGAATAATTTTTTTGTCTATAAATGAGAAAAAGGAGATTATCTCTTGATGATAGTGAAGAATTTTGAGAAACTGAGCTAGTAGCACATGACAGGAAGGGTTGCCTGTGCTCCAGTTTAACTCCTGAGTAGTGATAAAAAGACTACTTAATTGGAACTAAGTAACTGTACCAAAGTCAACTTAGTACCAAATGTACAATAAGTCTCTTTTAGAAACAGATTCCTTCAACATTAATGGCAAGGAGCTAATAAAAGGGGATCTTTTTTTATTTGGAAAGGGTCTGATCCTTTCATGGAAGAACTAAATTGATTTTATGAAGATGGAACTCTTCAATAATGCAGACAAGGCTGACTAAATACAAATTCAAGGTAATACGGGTTTTGAAAAAATATGCTAACATATGCACAAAACCATCATCACTTTAACTGCTGCTGGAAACACAGAAGTGCTGGGATATTACTCCTGCTGAAGTTAGCAGTTTATATTGGTTTATTCATCATCTCGGCATGTACTTGCTTGGTTCTGCAGAATATGGCACTTTTCTGCTTTAATTTTTGAATTGCAAAGTACCAAAATTGCAGACCTGTTTTAAAGTCCCACCAATTTAAAAGAAAACTTAACAGCAATTTCAGATAAAGCACACTTCAAGGAACATATTTCTAAAATAAATAAATGATCAGACTGAGAAAGCTGGAGCTTGTATTAGTACTTTGTCTATATACAGTACAGTTCAACTAAGGATCTCAGAGCATAAACTAGACCTTACAAGATACCCATACCCAAGATCTCAGGCAGGTTGAGGTCCAGTTTAGAGATGAGGCAGCAGAGGCATATGCAGATTTAAAGGATATGTTCCAAATCATGCAAATGGATCAATAACACATTAGGAAACTATTCTTCAAGTCCATCCCTACTCTGATCAGACTCCTCCTATGTTAGTTCCTTGTCATCAGAATTCATTTCAGGACAGAGGTTTCAAAGTACAAGAGTGAAACCCAAAGCAACCAAAGACAAAACCCTGACCTCCCAAATGGTAGCGAGTGGCTGTTACAGTCAAGCCTGTAACACAGCTGCCACTGAACAGTGCTGAGCCATCCTCCTTCACATCCTGCACAACCAGCTGTAGCTCCTTCCCAGGCACCAATTCACAAAGGCCTTGGGTCATGCTGGACTCCCCTAAATAAAGGGAAAAAAAAGTGGGAAGTCAGTTTTACCTGTGTTGTTTCTTTGCTAAACAAAGACAACCTTCACATCTGCTCAAGAGTGCACAAACAAACATTTATATACACCTTCGTAACAGAAAACAAAGTTCAGACTCCTGAATCTGTAGAAATACAAAATCAACACTAAGAGTTAATCAAAGCAGAAACACTTTTGTGACATGAAGGATCTGGTAATTTTCAAAAGAATCTTTTCCAATCTTACAGAAACACTGGCACCTGGCATTGTATGCAGTAAAAGGTAAAAATAAAGGAGATTAATACTAAAACCACAAAACAGACCTGCACTTTAAATTACAAGAAACAAAATATTAAAGACAAAAATGTTTTGTACCATTTGTAACAAGATGTCACTATAGGTGAAGCCTATAGAGTACTAAAAATTAATTACTGTCAGATTCAAATAGATAATCAGATAAACAAATAGAGACAATGCTTCCTGTGACACATAATTAAATGGTGAATTTACTGGCATATGTCTCAGTTGATTTAATTTTAGATTGGTTCATAAAGCAATTACAAATATTCACACCAAAAAAGCATCTCCAAGGCTGGAGTAAGGCTTTGGTCCACAGAACATCCAATCTCACCCTGGCCTTTCTTATTTTCACCTTCACAGCACTTCAAGGAACCCATCCTTTTGTATCATTGTTATCTTCCCTTCCTCCTTTGGTATATGGACCTCACAGTTTGTCTATTTTCCCCTTATTTTTCATTCTCTTAGAAGCCTAGCAACCTTAAATGAAAAGAGCAGCTTCTTTGGCTTATTCCAGCTGTAAATCCAAAAAGCCTTCTTGGCTTCAATGGCAGACACAACCCTCTTCCACTAAACTCCTCTTGGAAGCCATGTCTTTGCTTGAACTGACTCCTTCACTTTAAAGAAAATGGTTTTGGTTTTCCCTTTTTGTTCCCCCGGAGCCCCTTTTTTGTGATATGATCTCCTTTAGCAGAATACATGCAATCTTTTACCTCTTCTTCTCAACAAATTCCTGATTTCTTTCATCTCCTTGAAATATTGATTCAGTAGGGCAAAGCTCTCTGCAGCAGAATCGCCTGAGCTGCACTCTGACACCTTCAGATTGAGGAGCACGCGCTGTTTCTCCTCATCAATGCTCATCACCTTTGCAATCACAGTCTGTCCCACCACGAAGTGGTCCTTGGTGTCCGTCACAAACTTGTCACTCATGCTCTATGCAAAGAAAACAAAGGGGCATGGGTTACTGAGCACAGCTGCTGGCTATTAACCACCTACAGCGCTGCTCACAACACAGGTTTATGTTAAGACTTCATGAAAATGCATAAGGAAATTCAACAGAGACTACTGAAAAGCCATCAAATAAAATTAATTACTGAAGTTACATGAAATCTTTGCTGAAACTTAAGCACACCTGAATAAAAGTCCTTAGTTTTCTTTTGGAAGTGAATTCGAACACGAACTTAAAAGCAGCTTTTACCCCTACTGGGGGAAGCTGTGCAAACACAGGATCCACAGCCCTGTTGTTCGCTCATTATGGTACCTTTGCCAAAAGCCATGCTTCAGGCATGACTGATTAAATACACGCTGTTTACTGAAGTGAGTGTATTGTTTACCACTTTGGGTGCCAGTCCTGTCACACCAAAAGGGAACTCCACAAACACTCCAAAAGGCATCACATTCCTCACGTAACCAGTCAACAGCATCCCAGGCTGGATTTCAGAGAAACTTCTCACAACTTGCTCCTCCTGTACTGCAGAAATCACTGCAGACTTTCTGCTCAAGACCTGAATAACCAGTTAGGAAAAAATGGGAAAAGACGAATGAAAGGAGCCTGATAACAAGCAAATCTCTTGGTGCTGCTAACCACTGAGCTAGAGCACTTTTTGGAGGTCAGACAATTCAGGAATTCAAAATCCTGCAATTCCAATTTCTGTCTTGATCTCTCTAAACTAAAATTTAGCAACTGATGCCTCTTAAACTGTTCAGCACTAAAGATGCATGTTTCACACTAGCAGAAATGTCAACTTCCTAATATTTCAGTTCTGATTTTTGGTGCAAACACAGCAAAATTTTTGCTCAGGCTGTGATATGATCAACAGCCCAGAAGCTGGTTGGGAAGACCAGTCAATTCACAACCAAGTCCTGGTTCTCATGGGATTTTAGCAGCAGCTGAGCCTCACTCCTAACACAAGCAAGTTAAAATGACTGTTCGAAGCACTGATAGTTTGACAGGCGCATCCACTTCAACACACTAACTATCTTCTGTTTGTTGCAGATACTCTGGATTCCTGACATATACCTCCTCCCCGCTTCTTTGTTTGACTGGTTGGGGTGGCAAAGGATACAATACGCTCTCCGTTGTCACTTAGGCACATAACTTTGGGCAGGACATCTCCCTCTTGAAGACAATGCCATAGGAGCTTGCAGGTACCAACAAAGTCAGAGAGGTGCACTGTGGGAATTGAGGCTATCACATTGCCTTCATCTTCCAAGACAGAAACCTCTAGCCCATTATCTTTCTTCTTCAAGACTTTTACATCAACCATCTGAAAAGAGAACAAATACAGCGATATAAAACTCCAAGTGTCTTTGAAGTTATCCCTTTCAATGCACTAGGTACCAAATGCTGTGCTGCAGGGGCTCTGACACTGCCTCCCAGCTATGTATGAAAAAAAAATCTCACATCAACAGGGCTGTGCCTAAAAAGCACATCAACACTGATAGTAAAATAAAAAAGCAACTCTCAGCTACCAGAGAAATCTAGAGCTACAAACATTGTCTTGGTTTTTATTTGAAGGGTGAAGGGAATAATTTAAACAAGATTAGTACTGTCCTGTTCCTGCATTAGCAATATCTGCAGGGTGTTGGAAACTGTGTTAATTCCAAAGACAAGAAGGAAGCATTTAAAAACATTTTTCTGAAGCTGTGTTTTTCCAGAGAGCAAAAGCAACTGCTTTTGGAGTGAGAAAATCAGCACCATGCAGAAGAAAGATGACTCCCCCTAGGAAAAGAAGCACTAATTGGTACCTCCAGAAGGACTGCCCTGGGACTCCTTTATTCTGATCTCTGACAATAGAGGTTTTGATCCAGGAGACCAAACACACAATAAGAAATGCACATTTAATGCTAGCTCCTGGCAATCAACAGATTTTCTCCAAAATTATATCAAATCGCTTGGAAAACAAGTAGGAAAAGGTAAAAAAAGGAAGCTGTCATTGAATTCAGTACCTCTCCTATTTGATATTTCACTTCCTGTTTCTTCTTTGGAGTACATTCCTTCTTGTCGTTCAGGGCAGGTTTGCTTGATAACCTGAAGGACAACAAGAGTCTTTCCTGCTGGGGCTCACATTTTAAGACCATTACTTTAACAACCTGTAGCAAAAAAAAAAGATAAAACAAAAGTTTAATTCACCTGATACTCCTCCTCCGTGTGCTACCACTTACAAAATGAGACTGGAAAACGCATACACAGTATACTTTTTCGTTACTCCTAAAGGTAGCAGGCCAGTGGCGATAATTTAACAGGCTCAATCAGAGATAAATATCTTCCTGATCACACAGATGGAAAATGAAAGTACATAATAATTAAATGACTTGTTAAAAGTATGCTGCAAGTCTGTAGCAGAGTTAAGAATAAAATTCAGATCTCCAGATTTACAGTCAGAAATCTTGACTAGAAAATGACTCTTCTCTTTAGCCAGCCAAACAGCAGCACTGAAGACAAATAAAAGCACCAGAAAAAAAGAGAGGGTTGAGATCTGTATAAGCTTGCTCACAACAAAGACCAGAACTTGGTGAGCAACATGGTTCCCCGAGCGTCTGGTTTAAGATGTGTACGATTTGAAACAAACAGGAAAATAGGAATAATGCAGAGGCAGAAAACCTGATCTTTCTGATTCTATGGGTAAGAGTTTTAAATTCCTCAGAAGAAACTGCAGCCTAGACCCTGTATCACATATGATGGTGCTTCCCGCACACTGTAACAGAGAGCCTAGAAACAAAGACAGGTCTGTGAAATACTCAGAGCTACCTCTTTCACAGCCGAATGTGCTTAAATGCGGTACGATTATTACTTAGAGTGAAAGAACATAAACATCTCCTGGTGTAGCTGGTTCCTCAAGGGAAAAACCCATGCTGGAGCCAACTCAACTGCAGATTTCTCTTTTGCATTCAAACACAACGCATGGCATCGGTACAGTAATTACCTGTCCTTCATGGAAGACTTTATCGGGACAAGATATGGGTTCTGTGCTCAGCTCATTCTTGGGTACCAGACCTTTGACATCATTGTAGAACTTCACAATGCAGCCAAATTCCCTTGCACACACCACAAAGCCATGTGTGATCAGACCCGGTTTTGCATCTTCGTAATTGGAGAGGACTGGAAGCTTTGATTGAACAAGATTTTTCTTTAAAGTAAGGATCAGCTTCTTTCCTGCAGGATTGCACTCCAGCACCTGCAAGAATAGAGTACAAGAAGGTTCAAAAAACTTGTCTGCCATTGCCTGATAAATTCGGTCACTAAGTACTCAGAACAAAAGTTGAAGACCCTGTCTGGCATCTCTCACCCGACACCTGACTTGATCTCCTACGTTATACTTCTTTTCAGGTTGTTTCAGGATCACATCAGCAAGATGCATAGATGGCACAAGCCCTTTAATCGCATCAGTCACTTTCACCTGCATCCCAATGGGTTTCAGAGCAAACACTTTACCCTAGAACAGAAAATAGAAAAAAGAATCAGTAAATATAACATGAAAAGCTGACCATGCATGGGTAGCAAAAGGTTAAGACACTGCATTACCTATTATCACCAAATCTTATCACCCTCTGAAAAATAAAATCTTAGTCCAACCCACACTCCACCCAACCAATCTGACCCATTAACTTTTAACCATTCCATAAGGCTGTTTTACAGCCTCTTTTCATTAAGCATAGGCTACTTCTGCAAAATCTCTATTGACTCTGTCAAACTAGAATTGTTTCCAGAGACAAATACAATACAGTCATGACTCAGACATAAGAATGACAACTGAGTTAGTTTCTGCCCAATAGCTAACTGCAATGGTCCACACATGAACTTTTTTACTCTGAGTGCAAGGTGAGTCTTAGTTTCTTTCTCTCCTGTCTTTCTGAAAATGTATTCATGGACATAAATGACTGACCATGGCTAAAATTTGATTCCTTTGGCAGCATCATGAATAAAAACCTGAACAAAATGGGGAAAGAAAAGTATTGCATTCCATTAATCGAGTCTTGCAAGGATAAGTTTTTCTCCTCACTTTCATCTCACTAGTCTGGATCAGAAGTTGAACATGTATATTAGACACAGGAAATGCACATTAGCTAGATCATTGTTCTTAGTAT
>JANHGB010040672.1:3123-16183 GCA_026283785.1 Coracopsis vasa | reverse complement strand
GGGTTAAAACTTAAACAGGGGAAGTTTATATTGGATATAAGGAAGAAGTTCTTTACTGTGAGGGTGGTGAGGCACTGGAGGATGTTGCCCAAGGAAGTTGTGTGAACACTGCAACCCAGCTGTGTTCAAGGCCAGATTGGATGGAGTTTTGGGTGGCATGGTTTAGTGTGTGAGGTGTTCCTGCCCATGGCAGGGGGGTAGGAACTCGATGATCTTAAGATCCTTTCCAACCCTAACTATTCTATGACTCCACAGCAATAAGTAAACCATAAAAAATAATTTAAAAAAAATCTGTGTTCAGTCTATTGTATTTAATTAATGAGCCTGAAGAATTATAAGAGCACCCAAAGCACTTTATGAGCATAATTCTCTTTTGAGAAGCCGTATGCAAATTACACTAATTAAAACACTTCTTCTACCAAAATTTCACCAGATCTCAAATGACAAACAAAAGTAAGCAGGTAGGGAAGAAATAAAAAGCATTTTATATGTATGCTTTTCAAGTGCACAAAGCTTATAACAGGCAAATTTAATTTCTGGATGCCCTTGAGGATTCAAACATTTCTGAGCCTTGCAGAACTGAGGCAGTGGTTATAAACTGTCTGGTAGAAGGCAGCTCCAGGAACGTCAGGCAGCTGCTTTTTATTTCAGATACTACCAAAACCCAGACCTTTTTCATTCTGCTAATAAGTAACTAAACATTTATGTATAAAAACTTACAGCAGGAATTTCAATCACTCAACCTAGTATTTACAGCTGGAGTATACAACCCCTCAGTGCAGCCCACTTAAAACTCCCTGTAAGAGAATTCATTACATTCTGTGCATTAACCTCCTTCTGCCTGTTATGATTCTCTCTAAGCTGATGTGTCCAACGGCTATTGGTTTTGTATCTATCTTTCATCTTAGGATGAAGATATTTTCCTCTGCCTCCAATACTTACTTATTGCAGGGAACAACTGTGCCCCAAATAAAAAGGTGGAAACTCAGAAGGGATTTAAACATTCTTTATTAAATAAAAGTAAGAAACGTGGGACTGAATTGCCATCTAATTTATTTTTGTTAAACTCCAGAGAGGCAGAGAGCAGTGCCTCACAAATCTCCACTTAGATAGCAATCTTGGGTTAAAATTAAGTCAAGAATTTTTCTGTGGATAAACATACTCAAAATCAGGTAAGAGCAGGAATTGGAATTCACCTTCCTTAGGAAAGTCTGAAACATGAAAGCAAATTTCTTTCTAAAATGGTATTTAAAAAAATGTTGACATTTCTTATGGAATGAGAATTTGAAATCTTTAATAGATAAAATCAGGAACAGCATTTCTCTTCTTCCTGTTCAAAATGTGGGCAATCACCTGGGGCTCTCCAGAGTCTGGCAACCTAACAAATAGGGATATTTTTTTGAGACAAAAGGTAGATAAGCTCCCTGGATGACAGAAGAGCTTTAGCCACAGAGTAGCCCTCCAACAGGCTTCCTCTAATCACTGAACGTACCAGGGATTAGTTTATCGTGCATGTCAGCATAGAAGAGAATGTTTAGATGTCACTAGTCTATTTTATCACAGTTAACAGAACAACTGATCTAGCTTTCTTACTAGGTTTTGACAGGCCCTGAAATTATCCATACTGGGCTTGAAACAAGAATTACAGCTGCATTGCAAGAAGAAACTAAGGATGATCCAACTCTTAGTAGATGAGGTATTCTATTTGATCAACAAGTTGTTTTTAAACTGATTTCTAGAGTATTTCTATTGGTTATTCCAAAAGTTGATTAACTTCTTAAAAATTCTGAAATTGTTTTAGTCAATGTGTAAAATGAATAATAAAAACGTAAATAATTTTATGGCAACAGCAATGGCTTTCTTAATTCATAAATTAAATCAATGGAAAATTATGTTCATGTAAAAATGTATATAGAAAATAATTCTGTTAAGAAATCATCAGAAAAGAATAAATAAACCTGAACATCACATGTGGCCCATCCACTAGAAAGTCATTTCTGAGCAGTATGCAAGCCTCACAGGAAAGCAAAATTTTGAGGAAAAAACTAAGAGAGGAAGACACTCTGCTACACAGACACTGGGACAGAAGACTACCACAGAAAGAGAGAAAACAATGAAGTAATTCTGCAAAAACTTCAGATCCATTGACTCATATGTGAAAATGAGAATGCTCATTCCTTACTCCTAAATACTGGCAGAGAAGTCCAAATATGACAAACTGTGATTACGTTTACCCATGCATTGAGGGACCGATCAGTCAGTGGGTGGTGAGGAGCAGAAAACCCTGGGGACAAGGAAAACATGGTGCCAAGAAACATGCAGTATCCCATCCAGCAATCTTGTTCAGATGTATCCAGATGCAGTTTGAAACTAAAGACTGCATTTATTTTTGCATTGACTCTTCTCCTGATGGAAGAATGTTTTCTAAAACCTTTTCAGGCTCAGAAACAGCCAGAGGAAAGGGAGCTCAGCTGCCTGGGGGTGGAGGAGCTGGAATCCACAAGAACAGCCTTTCCCATCAGTGTCTCAGCCACTCTGGGAGTTCTGGGACCAAATCCCTTAATGTCCCCTTTTGGACAAATCCCATGTCTGCTCTGACAGAGTGATCTGAGGAAAACTTTGGCCAGTTCCAACTACTAGCACATCAGATCCAATAATAGTTTTTGCAGGAAACACTATAAAATCTTTCTTTTCCTTGTTCTGCCTTTATTTACATACAAAAATTTTCATGTCAGTGTTAGCATTTGTTTCCTGACTGACAACAGAGAATGAAAAAAAAAGCCCCAAGAATCAGAAAAAGAGAGAAGATGATGCCACTTACCATTTCTTTATAATTTTTTTAGTATGAAACCTCTCCTTAAGGTAATTGGATAATTTCTCTTATCCACAGAGCTGAGACAAAAAAATGACAAAGAAATGTAAAAATATGTCTGTGACAGAATGTAGAAAATGAGCAGAAGGATTTGGAGGTACTCTGGAGAAGGAAAGAAAAGATAGATTTAGTTATTTTTGCAGTTCAGGGTTGTTAGTGTTTCATAATGCTGAGAAATAAAGCAGAATTCATGTTTATGCTGGTTTGAAAATGCTGAGAAGGGAAGCTTCCACACTTACCATTAATAATACCTTCTTGAGGTCTTTCCTACAGCAAATTTATTGGCCTTAAAAGTCCACTGTACCTTTAGAGCTTTAGAGCTTTTCTTCCTGGATCACCCAGACTGACATGAGTATCCTGAGGTTCAGCACAACCGAGGCTATGCTGCTGCGGGGCCTTCACAGCCAAATAATGAGTCTGGGTCTCAGTGACAGGGGCTGGAATGAATCCCAAATGAAAAAGAAACTGGAGGAACTGACTGAATCGTGAAACTGCCTAAATATATACATTAGATTATGTGGAACACTAACATCTCTTTTGGCCAGTAACTTGACAGCTTTAAGTCTGATACTTAAGCTTGATACTTTTATTGTTTGGATATGAAAAATATTCACTGAGATGGATGACTGCAGGGTTGTTTTTTGTGTTTTGTCTTGGTTTGGGTTTTTTGGGTTTTTTTTGGGTTTTGTTTTTTTGTTTTTCTTTTTCTTGTAGAAACAGACTTCCATTGCAAAGTCATTTGGCTGATTCTCAAGGACAAGGCAAAAATGAGGGAACCCAACCAACTGCTAGGTCTTGATTTCATTGCAAGTGAAAGAGATTCAATGCTTTGCAGGATCAGATCTTCCTGGAATTAGGTATGGGATAATCAAAAGCAAATATATTCAGACTTTCAGATGTTCAAAATTACATCTGGATTCAAAAGTAGTAATTCCACCTATTTCTGATAAACTGTGAACCTTGCAATAGTTAGAAGATTCAATGATATGGTATATAAATGCCTTCTACATCCATGGCATTGCTTATGCTTCCACATTACTTGAAATGAGGCTTAGCACAATGGGCTAAGGTAGAATTTGTTATGTAAAGAGTGTGATGACACTATGAAAAACGACCTTGAGGTTTCCCTTTCATTCCATAAACAGATATAAAATTACATAGATTTCTAAGTTTTAAGGAAATTAATGGATTGGCTCCACTGGTTTCACATAGAGCTCACTGCGTATAAAATCAATGCCTTTGATACCATTGAGACTGGCAGGGTGTACAGGAAACATTCCCTCTGCCTTTTCCTGAAAGGGGGCAGATGACAGCTGGAAGGAAATGTTGTTGTACTTGGCAATGAAGACATAAGTTTGGTAGCCATTCTGACTGAAAAGCATAGTTAAAAAAATTCATTTTGAAATTCTTACACTTTACCTTGTTTGAATACCCTATTTAAAATAATTTTTGTTTAAGCAATGAAATATAATTAAGGTTAAAAGAGATGTAGAGTATGCATTTGCATTAAAAGCAACAGCTTCCTTATGACACCATCTGCTTACTGTTATTTTTCTAGAGCAATTGAAAATGGACAGAAAACTAAAGTCATTAGAATTTAATGCTACTGTCTCAACACATAGTTTAATAATTAATAAAATGTTAATTACAGTCCAGTTTGTAGACATGCTGAGCAGGCGAAGTTCCCACTAGCTTCAGGAGGCACTGCAGTTCTCCACACCTCTGGAAACACAGAAAAAATCTTTAGGGAACTACATACATCTGAACTAAATAGGTCATCATATCTTAAAATTTTGCCCCAATTATATTGCGTACAGCAGGCAATGGAATGTTAGCTAGAAACCACATGTCTGGATAAAATTTGTATGCAATAAATTCAGATTAATCACATTGAAAGATGGTGGAATAGAGCAACAAAAATTTGTAAAGAATCAAAACAACAATAGAAAAGCAAGTGATGCAGTGGAAAGATAGAAGCTAATGTGTTATCTTACCTAAGAATATGTTCTCTCCATTGCTACACATGGACTGTCTGGGCAAAAAGTGGCCCTTTCATTTGTGAGAAATATTACCATAGTGTCTGTGTGATAAATGCATCTATCTGGAGTTGCAGTGACAATAAAACTGACAGCTGTGTGGTTTATAATGTAAGAATCTGGAACTAGTACAAGATAGAGCTGTATACCCAGCTGTTAACTCTGTTAGGTACCGGTTCCTTCTCAAAGCCTGTTGGGGCTTTCTTAAGATATAACCTTACCAGTAAAGTATGCTGTAATGTGATTTGGCCTTTCTCCAGCCTGAAACAAAGAAGCAATAGTTTTGCTTAGGTCTATAGGTTGATCTGACTTCACTTTGCTCCACAAAATTAATTCTGAAAATATAAGAAATTAATTTTCCTGATCAGTTGTGCAAATATGATTATTAAAAGGCGTATTTTTTTCTGTTTAAACATCACAGTGCCTTAAACATCCCTCCTGGTAGCCTGGAAACAAGCTTTTGGCATCAGCGCACAATGTGCATGTGAATGGTTCTGAACCATTGCAGAGATCAAACTGTACTTGCATAATCCAAGTTCCCATGGAAAGCTGATTGACATTATCTGTCAGCCTCTTGCTCTTTACGATCAGTGTAGGATGGATGTGTCAGGAGAGAAATCAGCATCATAGCCCTGAACTCTGCAAGAAAGGGAGCTTGGGGGGAAAAGGAGGAAATAAAAAGAAGCTATTTAGTGGTAAAAGGAGTGCTACAGAAAACAGAAATTTAGTTTCATTGAATACCTGGGTCTTGTTAGAGCTGCCTATATAGTATAGTTTTTCCTTCCATGTAATGTCTGTCTATGCATACACAAAAAATATGTTGCACGACAGGAGGTCATTGCCACAAGTTAAATTATGTGCTTCCAGCTAGTAAAATGTCTCATTCTGTGGCATACACTTTAAATACTTAGACATATATTGTACATTACACTCTATGCCATGGAGTTCTCATAAATATGTTTTGTTCAGGTCAGATTTTAAATGGCCAGCTAACCTCTGTATTCATTCATAGTATCTATAAAACAGCATCTAGAAAGTTCAGCAGATACATGTAAGGACAAAGTTTTCAAAAATGGGTTGCACTGGTGTGGGGTTGAAACTTTAATGTCAAAGGTGATGCAGAAATTCATCTCAGGGGTAAAAAAACAAGATGAAGGAGGAACACTTCTACAAAGTCAGGCTTTATTAGTATTTAGTATTAAATGACAGATATTGGGAAAAGAGCTTGGTCAAGAAAAGATTAAAGTGATTAGAAATGTGGCTTCTCCTAGGTTGGATACTTAATAAATTCTGAAAGGGTGGAAGGGATTCAAACCACAGTTTGCTCATATTTCTGCATATAGTGTTTTCTGCATGGGAGGACTAAAGAAAAAGGAAAATGCATCTTTGCCTCAAAAAAGATGAATGATATGGGGAAACTGTGTAGAAGAAGGGGTAAGAAATGTCCTGAAGGGAGGCATTGTTTCAAGGTAGCTGCAGAGCTTACATATGTTTTATGTAAGGCATGATTATTACTTTTCTTTTGGTGTAAAGCCTCAGTGCTGGCAGTTTTTTCATCCCAGATGATCTAATCTCTTTCCAGTCCAGGTTTTTCTCCCCTTACCTCATTTGTCATATACTGTAAATATGACAAATAATGATACAATTGAAACATTAAGAGCCCACAGAGGGCCCACATCATTCCTTATAATGGGTTCATCACACTCCTCTGCAGAAAATTGTTCAAGAACTTGTTAACTTGTGTTCAGTAGGTCGTCTGTGTCTGGCATTATGCTCTGTATGTTCTGTTACCTGGGAGAAGAAACTATTGCACTTTATAAAGTATATGAATCATTTCATTCTCCCCCAGGCAAAATGCATCTATGCATGTAAGCCCCTAGACTGCAAAGGCCTGTATGAGAGCTGTCTTTGAATTGGGATGCTGCCCATGGAGCCTGGTTTGGGCAGGAGGTGTTTGGAAAATGGTCTGTACTGTTCATGCTGCAAATATGGGTCAGCAAGAATATCTAGTAGAGGTTAGATCTGCATATTCACCAGGAATGAGTAAGATCCTGGGTGTGAATTCTTGTTTCCATGAACTGATTAGTTTCAGTGAATTCTTCCCCATTTTTCACCAAGAAGCCCTCTGGTGTTGGTTGGCAAACTGAATTCCTCAAAAGAGGTTCCTTCCTCCAGCATGCATACTCTTCATCCTTACCAGATTCAGACTGAAACGTGATTTTCATCCAGTTACTGAATTTCTAACAGCAAAGTAGGGCACTTAAAAAATAATTTTGCTTGGGGAAGGCAGAAATAGAGTAATAACTCTATTCAATATCAGAGAAACAACTGCAGAAACAGCCAGGCACCTTCTTCAGGAATGTGGCAGGTTTCTGTAACTGGTCACATCAAATGGAGCACACAGGCCCAACAATTTGAATGGGAATAAAGGGGGCCTTGTGAAGACCTCCTCCAAAGGTAGCAGATATCAGTTCCATTGTTTTTACACAAAGCCAGACCAAAATGTTCACTCCAAATCCTGACACTAGTTCAGGTGTCCATGCTGTAACACTCCGTCAAGAGCTGCTTTGCATTCTGCACCCACCACTTCCCCTTTGAAGTCCTAGGATCTACCTTTTTTTTTCCCCCTACCTATGTTAAACTCTTAAAGCACTTTAAATTCTTACACCATTTAAAGAGTTTAATGCCACACAATAGTCCAAATTACTTTCAGTTTTTAAGTAGCTTACAAGCACTTCTTAAAAAGGTTCAAATCCTCACCAGCTGCCTGTCTCCCATGCTGGGTTAGAAGGGTTCCCCGAACATCATGCAGTTTTACATGAATTTAGGGTCCAGTACTTATCAGTCTCACACCCTGGCCCCAGTTGTGATTTTAATCTTCCAGGTCAGAGCAGAAAACAGAGGCAGAAGCATCAGTTTGCTAAAGCTGACACATTGTTAGTGCTCTCTACTTGGAGCATGAGTTTGACGTCAAGAATATCTCTTTCTTTTCCATAATTTACTAAAGCTTGAATACAGTTTTCATATGGACAACACTTTGGCTGGTCAAAACATTTTCATCAAGATCTTTTTTTTCAGTAGAGGAGTGGCTTTTTGACTGATAAGAATTGAATATCTAAAACTTGACAAAAAGTTTTTCAGTTTTTGATTACGAGGAATCCAAATGTTAAGGGGGAGGTCTGCGTATGTGCGTGAGTAGGTGGTTAGTGAAATGTTCATGGAAAAAAATAGTCATTGCCAAACACATTCTTGCTAACACTTTCTGAATGGTGAATGAAATGTCATAAAAATATTTCCTGATCCACCTCTTTTCAGTAACATAAACAACCCCCCTTCTCACTGAATTTTTAAGGATTTTTGTGGCAATTTGGGTAATACTTATAAAAATACTTTTGTATTTTTACTATTTGGATAAGTGTACTAAAATTGCACAAAGATTATAGTAATAAAATGATATCTAGTTGTAAAATTTCCATGTAGTACTTTTTTGAAGATAAGGAGTACACAACTAATTTCAGCCTGTTCACTTATGACTGCTTGACTTTGATATGTATGAATGGTTGAGATCCATCTGAAGGTTTGCCAAGCTGATTATTGATAACGCTTCTTTCATGAGTGGATCATCTGGTATCAAAAAAGTTTCAAGTTCATGTTGTAACCTCTCCTTTAGGTGAAAAGTTACATGTCTTTCCTTTGTCTGTGCACCTGCTTTCATAAAAGGACTGAATAATGTTTGAGATCTCAACCCTTTTGCCAGATAGAGAAACTGAGTGAGAGATTCACTATTGAGAGACTGTGAATGAGGAAGCACAGGCAAGCAGGTTGGCACATACAGAGTGTGAGCATACAAGCTGTCTTTCCACAGGGAATGTATGTAAATGTAAGAGAAGGAAGATCATATAGATGGAATTGAGTTTATACCCCAGCAAATTATTACTAAGATTTCCTCTTGACTATCATTGTCCAGTTCTGGATTCAAGTGTTCTGAATTCAACCCTTCGCATTGCTTTACCCTTTGACCCATTCAACCCTAAATCATTGTTCTAATCATGTAGTACTTAAAAAACTTGCAAAATATATAAAGATAGATGGGCACATGCAAAAAATGTACACCCTTCCACTGGCAGTGATGTGTCCGAGGTATTTATTTTCCTAGCTTAGATGCCTGACTTAAGTGTCTAAATTTAAGAGGAATAAGTTCATGTTAGTGCCCATGTACTAAGAATATGGAATTTTGGTAGAATTTTGCTGGACACATGCATGTAAGTTTTATGAGACCCAGATGCTCAGCTAACTGAAGAGAAAGCTGAAATGTTGGTTGGACCATAGTATGTGAAGGGAAACACATCTGACAGTTTCATGGATTGTTCAGTCTTTCTCATGATGATGTAATGATAATGACAACTAAGGACTGCAGCTTGAGTAAGAAACGTTTGGATCAAGCTGGATGATCAGGGTTGTCTGCCTGTCTCACTATCCAACAGTATGTACATATTCCTGTTCATCCCTTTTTCCATGGCTTGGAGAGAATGGGTTTACTAACACTGTACCTGGAGTTCATAGCATTTACAAATGTCATCTTTCAAGTCTCAAAGAGTTACCATAAACTGTTAGAAATCATTTTTTAATGTGAACATACCATTGTCTGGCCTGCATTCAAGGAACTGTGCTTTTTTCTGCCTTCCCCTAAGAAATCTTCATAGTTGAAGAGGGGACTAGGAACAAATTGTACCTATCCATATACAGAAAAAAGAATCAATACAGAGAATTCTGTTTCTTAGATGGCAAGTCGGTGTGTGCCTTGTTCTTGTGCCACACTGTTTTCAAGGGCCATGATTATTTCTTGATTTTACATTGGGAAGGATTCTTTTTGCTTGCAAAACCAATGCAAGTTGCAAAGTGTGGCTTGTCTGTTGGGATCCCCTGAGTCCATTGTACATAAACAGTTTCCTGCATAAGTAACAGTTCAGAAATGAATAGCATCATGGACTACCCTCTTCTGTGTCTGTAATATGCAGCTTATTTTCTCCAGCACAGAAATACTTTAGCTTATGTAAAATCAATGGCTTTAGAATAGGTAAAAATTAGTGCCATACAAGCAGATCAGATGGTCACTAGTCCTCTTAAATGAATATTATGGAAGTATGGGGACAGTTTTTAATTACAATGCTCTAGCAACAAGATTAGAACTGCTAAAAGCTAGAAGCTGAATTTGAGACTGTGGAAATATAAACCGTACCTCAAAACTTTGCCAAAAGTTTTCATCTGGGATCACAACACAAAAAATTCCAGACAAAAATCCTACTCTTACATAACCACTCAGAATTATGGCAAGTGTTGCAGGTAATTATTCCTTTGGGGATGGTTTTAAACTTTTATTAATAACCTATTTGGATTTGGATCTTTCTGACTAGTTCCTGTCACCTTTGACATTCAGTGGGTGTTCAGTCTAGAGTCCATAAAATTAATTGCCTGTACATACGGATTGAGCTTCCATGACAGAGACTGAGAAAAAGAAGCTTCAAAATGCTAAAGCATGCTTTGAAAATAAGGATTTCAGTTCTTCAGAACCTTGAAAATCCTTCTCTAACTTGACTATGCAATCCATTTTGTAATAGCACTGTAAGTCAAAAGAGAAAGCTACTAATCTGAAGCTCATTTTTTATAACAGGCTTGAGTTTCCCTTTTTCCTTGTAGAATACCCCTTTCTATTCCAAAACAAGTTTCCCTGCCAAATCCACATACCAGGTCCCTCTGGATTCTTCATGATCAGCCTCCAAACCCTGTTTTCCTCACATCATATCCTTTCTATACTTCCTGAGCCTATTGATCCTCACCTACATACAGTGGCACTGATATGCCCCTGATACTGCAGCTGACGGGAGTTAAACCTTCTGGGGTGAATTAGCTTCTGCTTTGGGTTGGCAGGTAGTAGATACAAAATAAATGGGTTTGAGAGCTCTGGGAACATTAATGGTGCTGCTTTAAAGGAACCAATGGAAAATAAATACAGCTAAATGAAAGAAAAGATATTTACTTTAGTTCATCTAAGCTTTGCTTTCAGGCAGAAAAAAAATTGGGATTGGAGAAGGGGAGGAATCCAGGTCAGAAAATGATGCCCCCAGAGTCACACAAGATATGAAGTTGAGCCCGAGTATAATTTGGCTCCTGCATTTAACTATGTTAGTCCAATAAACCATTTTTATTACTACACACAAAACAGAGTTGCCAGCCATTTCTACTTTTACTGAAGGTCATTAATTTCTTTTTAAAATATAATGCATTCCTCCCTGAAAAAACTCTCATGAAACATAAATTTTAAGTTTAGAGAGATGTAGTTACAGATGAACATTTAAAAATAATATCCACTATTATTCACTTTTTTGGCACTATTTCATACAGCATTTCAACATATATTTTTATATGTTTAAATAAAGCCAAGGAATTAGTTTAGAAAACCACTTTTTTAAGCAGATGACTTTCCCTTAAGATTTCCAAAAGCCAGCATGTGGAAAAATGTGGGGTCATGTCAGCAAAACATATGCTTTGTTTCAATAAACTCATTAGCAGGTGGGTCATTTATTCTGATGCAAAGTGCCAAGTTATAGAGGTCAATGGATTTATAAGGTTCAAAGAGGAGAATTTACAACCCCAAAGTGGGGTGGCTGGCATGAGGAATTGCTTGTACAATTGTGAGCTGTTACAGTCAGAGGGGGACTCCTGACCAACAAAAACTTGTCTGGCACCAAGAAACTTTGTTCATGAAAGGTTTGCTTTGAGCCATATCTCAAATTGAACAAGAGGTGGCTGCTGCTATTATTATTATTATTATTATTACTATTATTATTATTATTGCCATTTATTTTCATTGCAGAGATGCCCAGGGTCCCCACATAGGATCATGGTCCAGCTGTGTTTTGGACTACACGAACACAAAGATGTAGTCTACCTTGAAGGCACTTTTTGTTGTCAGAAAAAGTGATATATGAAGAGATAAAGGTAAGATATAAAAATTGAAAAAAAAGAAAATCAACTTCAAAGGGATGTTTTACACGTTAGACATTTAAAAAATTGTCCTCATAGTTTGTAATTTTGTTATAGACACTGGTCTAGGGAAAAATATCTTAAGGATGAAGGAGGTAGTTTTCTGCTGACTGCAGGAAGGGTATTTCTCAGTTCAAAAGCAGTACAGCAAACATGCACAGAAATGCAAAAAATTGGCTTGAACACAACTGCAGGGCAATGAGAACTCTGTAAAACCTTTGCAAGGAAAAGAAAATAAATTTCTAAGGTTTGAGGTTTGGTCACAAGCCAAGAAACTGGATTCTTCTCAAGGTTTGCTGAGCTTTCCAAATCCTCTCACAATACTAGGAGAAGTTTGCAGGGAAAGTAGGCTGACATATAGTTTACAGTAGATTATGCATAGTCTTGATCCAGTTCTTAAGATTTGAAATTAAATTCCCATTGGGCCTTGAGGTTTATTCAAATCAAAATGATGGGCTGTAAACCCACTCAAGCCTGTTAAAATGATTCACATGAACCTCTGAAAGCTGAAATCAGATAGTTGCACAATAAAGCTCTAAGAAATTTTTGAACCATTGAAAACAATAGGAGTTTTGATATTGACTTGAATTAGAGAAGTAGTAGATGTAAATTTGGGCTTTGTAAATTTGTAACAAGTAGAAAGTGCAAGAACCATGCAAAGAGCAAGGATTGCGCAGAGGCAAGGAAAGTGTCTGTTGGCAGCAGCTGTCAGTGCTGGAATTTTCACCAGCAGCGCAGTTATTTTCACTACAGTGTCAAAAGATTAAGATGCCCTTCTACTGTCTTCAGACTCTTTTGCTCCATTCATCAGTATGATGTTTGTACTTCTCAAAGCTAAACCTTACCATAACCATAACAACTGAACTTTCACAACTGTTACTGTTCTGCCGCAATGAAAATTCCAATTTTAAGAAAAAGAAACCACATACCCATTTAGAAAAAAAATAAAAATGAGAAAGTTGGGACTGTTCAGCCTGGAGAAGAGAAGGCTGCATAAAGACCTCATAGCAGCCTTCCAGTATCTGAAGGGAGGCTATAGGGATGCTGGGGATGGACTATTCATTAGGGACTGTAGTGATAGGACAAGGGGTAATGGGTTCAAACTTAA
>JANHGB010040667.1:0-22375 GCA_026283785.1 Coracopsis vasa | reverse complement strand
GCTGCCCCATCCCTGGCAGTGTTCAAGGCCAGGTTGGACGGGGCTTGGAGCAACCTGCTCTAGTGGAAGGTGTCCCCACCCATGGCAGGGGGTTGGAACCGGATGATCTTTAAAGTCCATTCCAACCCAAACCATTCTATGACTATGCATGAGAAGGTAAGCAAGGGTGCCATGAATGTCTCAGCTGTAGCCTCCTGCATAGCCCCCAAACCTGTGGAGGTCTCCAGCCATAGGTGCTTTCTGCCTCTAGCTGACCAGCACACGTGCCTGCCTCTAGAAAACTGCCTGCTATCTGCTGGCTTTAAGGCATCAGTTGGTTTGGAAGCCTAAGTTGCCTGATGTTGCTGGGTTTAATTGGTGCTTCTGAGGGTTAGAATGGCCATCCAGATAGTAAGTCCTGGAGAAATATACCTAAGAGTTATTGCAGGCACATTTTGACATACGTCTGACATGTGTGGAGGTATCCTGTGTTCACCCAAACCATTCCTACATCTTGCCAAAACCACATCCAGGTGCTACAGGTCTCCATGCCCGCCTTTGGTCTGCATGATCCTCAGAGGCTTAAGCCAGGAAAGGACATGGTCCAGCTTCGTGAACACCAACACCACACCACAGAGAGCTCTCTGAGGCCACCCTCACCCTGCCATGGGCAAAACATTTAGAGAGGACAGTGCTCACAGAATGACACCTCCACTGACAGCAGTGTGGACCAGGGCACTGGTCCACATCCATCAGCCAACCTGCCCGCATCCCCTTGACAAGCCAGGGGGGTTGACAGCACTTCCATCAGCCTGTATTTTTAACCCAAGCCTCTTTCTCCGTCCCCAGATCTCTCCCTTCTACCTAACCCTGCTTCCCATGGGAAGCAAGGCACAGATGGCTCACAGCAGCCTGGGGGTGAATGTGCAAGGGGAGAAAAGGGGGGATAGGAAAAATACCAGCAAGAGCTCAACTTATTTGATTGGTGTTAAATTCCTTTCAGATGTACTTAAAGGCCCCTTAAGGCCAAGGAGTCCCATCACATTGCAGCGAGGCTGCAAGTTCTCATTTGCTTTTAAGGCAGGCTTCAAAAGAAGAAAGGATTTGGGGGTGGGTTTTTTATCTTTTCTCCTGTCTTGTTTGAAGCCAGCACTTCAAAAGCAGCGTCTGCAGCTTGGCTGCAGGTTTTGGGTGCCAGAGGAGCTGGACACCTCCTGATGGGCGCAGGAGGAGCCAGGCTCACCCCTCACAGTGCCCAAGAGCCAGTGGCACTGCCTGACCACACACTATGGGAACAGGTTGGTGCTGCCACCCTTAAAATGATTTTCCAGATGCCTGTGATTTCCTAAAGCTGAACCTGTCTCCCATGCTCAGGAAGCTGGGATTGGGAAGGAGGATCATTGTGCAATCAAAAAGACCCTGTAACTCCTGGATGTGAAATACGGATCTTGTGCCACCATTAGTGCCTCTTTGGTTGCTGTTCTCCAGGGCCTTCCTTTACGCATCCCACATCTTTGGTCTTTCCAGCCACGTTTTCAGAAAATAATTGGCTTGGATAAGGAAATGCTTTTTTGGAGTGAGGAGGGTGTAGCAGCTTTTAGCTAAAGGAGACTGAGTGCTTGTGAAAACTCAGAAACCACTTCCATGGCCATTTCTGTGCCCTGATATTACCCAGGGTGTTTTGGAGGCTCTTGAATATTTCCCAAGCAGTAGGCATTAGGGTAACGGCAGAAAACACGTATCTCCTTTGCGCCTCCCTGTTCTTCTGTGTGACCTGTCAAAGGAGATCCCAGTTCAGAAGGGTAAAAAACCTATGCTGTTGTAGAGTCAGAAAGGTTCAGGGGGAATTGCAGCCCTCTTTTGCTTCCTTTGCACTAAACCTTATGCTGAAAAGAGGTCTACAAAGGAGTGGGTGTTGATTGGAAACTGGAAGAAACAACAGGTAATGTTGGGGCTGAGGGAAAAATGTTCCATGGCTCTATAAAACATGCTTTGGTTACCTGTGAGCATGTGTATCTCGGCAAAGGTGGGTGACTTGGGTTCAACATGCAAATCACAAGTTTGATTTGCTCTTTAAAGGTACAGTGGAAGGATAAGAAGGCTTTTGCTTATGTTCTGGAAAAATCTAGCCCATTTTGACCAGAGTGCTGTCCTGCTCCTGTGTGTCCTACAGAGACTAAAGCCCTGGCGGTCCCAAGAACTGCCTGCATTCAGGTGTCTGCAGTCCTCAAAGTGATGTGCAGGGTTGTTTTGCCTGTTTAAGCTGAGTGCTTTCCCCTTCTACAGGTAGTTCCACCTCCCTGTGTCTTTGCTTCAGAAAGTTTTAACTGTTCTGAAGCAAGGGTTTAGGTAATGTGAAGGATAACTTGGATCTCCTCAAATGTGTCTCAATGTAGATAGAGTATGTGACTGCTTGTTATCCCTGAGCCTCCTGTGTTTCTGTGATTCTCTGCTTGGAAAACATATTCATAAAATACATGGCAGGAACTTATTATTTTTGTTAGAAGCCTTTCACACTGAATTTTTCTAAATTGGCTGGGGGGTGGCAGGGAACCCAGCTAGCAACTAATCCCCCAGCCCATCCTCTCAGCAAATTGTTTCTGAAAGTCATTAGTTTAATTCTAATTGATTTAAACATTGCTCAGGAGGAGGAGGAGGAAAAATTAGGGAAAGCAATTCTACTCCAAATGCTGAGAGTTACGTGTTCTCAGTTGTCTGTCATATTATCTCCACGTGTGCCCATTCTCTGCTGGCTGATGGGCTAATGCTGGTGCTGAGCAGTCGAACGCTGAGCCCCAGCTCAGTAGTGGGGCTGTGCCATGAGGTGTGTGAACCTGAGAGCAAGTCCCAGCCCTGTTCAAGGCATGATACAAGACAGTCTGCAGTGATCTTCTGCTCTGGAAAAGCCCTTGGCCTCCAGCAATGCACATCTGGTCAGATGGCTCCATCAGCAAAGCACAGGCACATCAGGCTTTGGAAAGTGGCCATGGAAAAGCACAGAGCTCGGCTCTTGCTACAAGGCATAGTCACGGGGTAATACCTGATGACAGCCTCCTTGAAATGTCAGTGCTTCTGGTGGAACAGGGCTTTTTATGAGGCAGCCACCTGTTCCTGCTGCATTACCTCATTGCTATTCAAATCAACTGCTCTATCCCCAGTTGGAAAGTAGTTCTAATTAAAATGATTCAGTGCTCAATACTGATTTGTCCCCTATTTTAGGTGTATCTTAGAAGATAATATTTGTTCCTTATCACTTCATCAATGGGCTTACACTTTAAAGGGACCATATCCGCTGATGTCACTGGGGTCAGAATAGAGTGTGTGGGTTTTAACCTGATGGTGTAGGAACAGTGTATTTTAAGCTGGGCTAAGCTTTGTGTGTGTATTTATACCTCTGACAGCTGAACGAGGAGTGCCCTGGCTCCAAGTCATATCTTTCAGTAACAATTTTTTTCCAGATCCTTGGAAATGGCTTCTCCAATGTATTGTTCATGTCCTCTTCACATCTTATAATGCAGCTTCTAGGTCACTGAGCTAAGAAGAGACTATAGGTGCCACTAAAGTTAAAGAACCATGTCTCCTCAAAGGCAAACCAGCAAAAGGCTGGGCCAGGTTGCTGATACTTAGAGAAATCAGTTATTATCATCTACTGTTTTCATGCTGTGCCAGTTCATTTAAAGATGAAAGAATTATCTTGGCTTTCAGTCCATCTGCAGAGGTTTGCATGCTCCTGCTTTCAGGCTACCTGTGATGAATAGAGGATGTTGCTTACTGATCTATCAGTTATTGCAAACCTGTGTTGGGAAGCCAGAGGGGCTCTCCATCAGCTCTTAGCTGGCATCCATTAGCTGTTGCGCAGAGAGGGTAGGTCATAACTTTTCAGGTTCTTTTAAAAGCTGCTGTTTGAAGGACTCCATTCCTTAACGTGCTGCATGTCCCCCAAAGGGATGGTGGAGGATCAGGGCTGGGAGGGACTCTGAGAGCCCCAAGCCCTTCTCTCCTCTGCCTTGTGTGGAGCAGAAGTTCATGGGCTGGGTGGAACAATTGGGAACTGAGCTCTGTCCAAGGAAAACATGCAGAAAATACTCCAAAATTCCTCTTCCTGCCCTCTCATCCCTCTGTTCTCAGTTCACTTCTGCAGCCTGCCTGTGAAAAAGGAGTGCTGCTGCCAGCAGGAGAGGTTTGAGTCATTCTTTGGGGAAAGGGAGTGGAGCCTGGCCTCTTCCACCTGCAAAACTTTACTTCTCCTTTCTGCCAAGAGATGAAGTTGAACATTCGGCATCTGCCACATTCACTGAAGCAACAGCTGGTGGTGGATGTGTCACTCGCTCGTCTTCAGGGATGCTCTGGTACAAGGGAGTAGGGATGAAGAGTGCCGCCTTGCTGGGATGCTGCAGGCAGTGCCCCCCATGCCTGGGTCAGTGCAGCACTCCACTGCCTGCTGGGAAACAAAGCCACCCTGTGAGCCTGACAGGTTGGTGTCACACACACGGCTCCTCTCTGACATCCAGAAATGAGCCTTGCTGAAGTGCAAAAGCACCTTTTCCCCTCTCCAGACCCTCAGGAGCTGAGCCTGAGCCTTGGGCACCACTGCCACCCAGTGCCTCTCTGCATCCGCTGCTCCAAGGTGGGTGGCATGGGCAGGAGCTGTGGGTGCAGTGTGGCTGGGGACAGGCTGGCTGGCAGCTTTGGGGTGGTTGGAGGCCGGTGGGTTGCAGCTGCCTGCATCACAGGGAGCCTTGGCAGCTGCGTGCCAGAGGCCAGATGGAGTAGCTGGGCACCAAAGAGCAGCCTGCCACTTCCATTCCCCTTCTGCAGCTTGGCGTGGTGGCAGGGCATGGGTGGCCCTGAACAATTGCTCTGCAGGGAGTGCTATGCTCATAGTGTGAAGGTCCTTTCTGTTTTATCAGAAAGAGACAAAAATTAATGCAGAGACCAGGCTAAATTCTGCAAGCAGAGACCCTTGTGAAATGCCCATGGGCCTGTCACGTTTAAATTCTGTGGTCACCTGGGTAGCTCTAATACGGTTGCTGGGTTTACACCGTACTTTACAGCTAAGCATGTTGGAGATGCTTTTCTGAGCCAAGATCTGTCACCTGCCTCTATCTGTGTCCCCCACGGGCTCTGGCAGGGTACCAGATAGCTTTGTATTCTAGCTGCTGGTCGCTGTCATCTCTGTCACTGGATGGCTGGCCCACACTGCCCTAGGGGGGTTCTCTGCCTAGGTGACCTAGAATCGTAGAATGGTTTGGGTTGAAAGGGATCTTTAAAGATGATCTGAACAACCCCAGCTCTCTCAGCCTCTCTGGGGAAGGAGAGGTCACAGCTCCTTTCCTAGCTGCATCTCCTGTTTTCTGTGCAAATGCTCTGGTTTTGGAATATCTTCAGCTACAGCCTGTGTTAGTGTTCAGCGTGCTCTTACCTGTTGTCTTTTCAGTCACTATTCAATCACGGCTGTCTAAATGCTGAGATGAAAACCTAACTATTCTTTTGTTTGCCTGTCCCTTTGCTTCGTTGCACCCCTCTCATGTCTCCGAGGCAGAAGACAGCGGTAGTGCCTTTGCCAGCTTTTCGCAGGCATGAAGCGTGCAGCACCACTGTGGTGCAGTGGGACAAAGCCTCCATCTCCTGGCAGCAGAGCCGCACAGCAGCCGGTTTCTGTCTGCAGAGTTGTCCCAGAACACAGGCAAGAAGCTCACCAGGGAAGCAGAGCAAAGCCTTGGCATGCATGGTGTTTCCTGCAGGGCTTAGCCCTTGCAGCCGCGGTGGGGCTTGTTGTTCATCTGCAGACATCTCGGGGCTTGTTCTGGCTGCCGAGGCAGCGAAGCGGTTTCTTTTTGGGTTTTCTGGCTCTGAGACCTAGATATTTTTGTCCTGGTCCTGAAGAAGGTTCTCACAAGGTTATTTTAACACATTCCTGTGTGATGAAGCACCAGCACCATCCAACATGTTTTCCAAGGCTGACTGGAAGTGAGGTGCTACCGTGCGGGCGGTTCCAGGATGGGGAAAGCTTTGGGATTTTCTTTCTCAGTCTCTGATAGCAGGCTCAGTGTGTTCACACTGTCCTAAGGGTACCTCAGGACTGCATCTTTCTGGAGTACCCTAGCAGAAGCTTAAAAGGCCATCTTCAAAGTATTTTTCACAAGTAGTAAAGAGGTCAAGGCAGTTCTCCACACTGCAGCTGCAGCTCGAGGATCAGGGATTTTTCCAGGTCGAGGTTTGCCCCTTCCAATACATTTCCCCCTTTGGGCTCCTTGTGAGTGCCAAGTACCTCATATGAGGGGAGACTTGCATACAGACACGTTTATTTATGTAAATGGTTATAAAAGAATGACAAGGGAATTGCAAATGGATCTGTGCAAAGATGGGAAATGAAAACAAAGGAGAAAGCACTTTAGCAGCACAGGAGGGATGTGGACCTGCTTGAGCGGGTCCAGAGGAGGGTCAGAAAGATGCTCCAGGGAAGACCTTAGAGCAGCTGCCAGTGCCTAAAGGGGGCCTGCAAGAAATCTGGGGAGGCACATTCTACAAGGGCCTGTAGGGACAGGACAAGGGGGAATGGCTTTAAACTGACAGAGGGGAGATTGAGATTAGACATTGGGAAGAAGTTCTGCCCTGTGAGGGTGCTGCGGCGCTGGCACAGGGTGCCCAGAGAAGCTGTGGCTGCTCCATCCCTGGCTGTGTTCAAGGCCAGACTGGATGAGGCTTGGAGCAACCTGGTCTAGTGGAAGGTGTCCGTGTTCGTGGCAGAGGGTTGGAACTGGATGAGCTTTAAGGTCTCTTCCAACCCAAACCGTTCTGTGATTCTGTGATATGATTGAGAAAAGACAGGGGAGCGCTGAGCAATGCCAGCATCTCTGCAGGGTCTGCCAGGTTGTTATTCCCCAACTTACACTGACAGCCCCTTAACTGTGGCATTCAGAGGGGCACTGTCCCATGGCTGACAGTCTGGGGGAACTGTGGCATGCTGCAGAGGCTGCTGCCCTCCTCTCTGTGTTCTGCACCTGCACTGGCTCTGTGCTTATGGGACCAGGGTGGTTTAATTAAAGGCAGCAAAGCCACTTCCAGAGTCAGCTCTGCAAAGCATCGGCTGCGTGTGCAGTGCCTGCAAGCCACCGGCATGGCGTGTCTTGGGCCACTTCACCAGCTGTCTGCGGTTCTCGAGATGCTTTCAGTGAGCAATCACTTCCCAGTGTCAAGTGCTCTCAGTTGCCCATGTTTCTGGAATTGTTCAAGTCTTCCTCCAACACCATTCTCCTTTCCAGCTGAGAACTTTCCATGTCCCCACTGCGCATCCCCCCGGGAAGCCAGAGATGCAGTTTGTGGTGGGACACCTGTATGTGCCAGGCAGTGACAACAAACCCTTCCTGCAGAAAGGGCATGGTGATTGCAGAGGCTTCAGGGGCACATGTGTGTTGCGGTCACAGTTACAGGGTGGACTGCTGGGGCTGTCCTTGTAGCCACCAGACATGGCTGGAAGGGGGTTGGCGCTCAGCGTTTGAACCCAGGGTTCAAACACAATCCAAACACAACCAGGAAACCCCAGAGAATGCGAGGTTTGCCCACATGCCCCCCTGACCAGCCTGTGTGCCTGACTAAGATCTGTCTCCCCCAGGTATCTCTCAGCCATGAGTGCACTCGCGCCATCATGAAGCTGATGTACTGCCCGCACTGCAGGGGCATGTCCAGTGTGAAGCCATGCAACAACTACTGCCTGAACGTCGTGAAGGGCTGCCTGGCCAACCAAGCAGACCTGAACACCGAGTGGAAGTACCTGATGGGTAAGATGGCCTTCCTCTGCTGCAGCACAGCTGCCTCTCATAGCACCTTATGAACTCTCTGAGGCAGTGTTTGGTGGGTAGAGAAGGGACTGAATAGAAGCTATTGCATGACATTTTGTTGGGCTTTAATAGTTAGAAAGAACACTGCTGGCATGGATAACAAGGGTTTGAAGAGTTTTCATCTTGCCTGTGCTTATTTGGGATTGCCCGCACTTTGTATTTAAGTAATTTTTACTTTCCTCCCAAGTGTTGAAGCTTAGGGACAGATCCAGCCACCTGTACACTGTCAGAGCTGCCTGCCTCTGAATCCATAGCAGAGCATTTTCTGCCTCCTTGGGAGGCAGTCTAGAGATGTGAAGCCATAAACTGCTTCCATGGGTAGAGAGCAAGGGGATCAGAATCACATACTTTAAAACGGGAAGAGGTGTCTTAAACACATGGGGAGGAGAAAGATACAGGCGTCACCATGAATGGGAAAATTTGACTTGTATTTTAAGTAAGACTTCATTTTGGTTTTGTTGTGTCATTCAGCTAAGATGATGGATATTTTAAAGGGGATTATATGTGTATAGAGGTGGCATTTTCATTGAGTTTAAAGCAAAAAAATCACTGTGATGGTGTGGTCTGATCTCCTGTGCAGTACTGGCTGGAGAACTTCAATCAGGCCTTTCTGCATTGCTTGATCAGACTCAGGCATCTCTTTTAAGAAGACCTCGGGTGATTTTCGAGAACCTGTGGCTCCTGGTTAAAATGTGAACTATGGCTGAGAGTAGCTTGTGAAGCTGAGAGACCTGATTTAAGGCTGGTGAGGGTCTGTGTTTAGAAAATGATGTGTTTGTATTACAGCACACATCTGGGGAGGTTGTTTGCAATGGTAAACACTCACTCTCCCTTGTGCCCACAGAGCATCATGCAGCAGGCTCCTCTTTTTCTCCCAGGCTGTGGGAGCCTGGACTGATGGAAAGCAGGCACCAGAGGCTTAGCTTTTTCCCTTGCCTTGGCACTGGCTGCCTGGCCAGCGAGGCTGCCAGCTCACTGGCCAGCTGCAGCCCAACAGGCTGGCTCAGGCCTGGTGTGTGGCAGTGCTAACAGTAAAAGCCCTGCTGAGGTTCAAGGAGTATCATCTGCCTGTCAAGGGACTCTGCAAAGTAAATATGGAACCCAGAGGCCAGTGTACTTGCTCAGGGAGGTGCTTTGGTGGCAGCTGCCCACCTCGCTCTAATGAGGCTGGGGCTAACGAACCGAGTGGCATCTTACTGCAGCTAATTGGGAGTGCTACCCATGCTGCAAAAGAGGGGGAGGAATATTCCCTTCCCCAAGGGCTTACACCAGGACTTTGATGGGGCTTTGGCCTTTCTGACCAGAGCAAGCCATCTGTTACCTGTCACTGCTGCCCTGGCAGGATGACTGCCTGTCTCCTGGAAGGTCAACATACAACTCTCCCTGATTGACAGGGAGGCAATTCCGGGTGCATTTTGCACTTACTCTGGCTTCCTCTTCCTCAAGGGACCCTGTCAAGGGGTGACAGCAAGGAGGAAATTGGATCTCTTTCAAATTGCAGATGTACATTTGAGTGTCAAAGGTCACAATTTGATCAAAGACTGGAGCACAATGTAGAGTCAAAGGTAGCAGTTCACTGGCATTGTCCACTCTTCACCCTTCTCCAGGCCCTTCTGTGTAGCTGGAGTTACACAGTGCTACTCTTTCAATTTGACAAATTAGGGCAGGTGAAATTAAGAGAGATTTTTATAGTAAGTGGTGGTTCAGACATAATGTATCACTAATTTGGGGGTGCAGCCTTTGATTTAAATGTCTGTATCAAAATAAGTGCCTCTGTGAGCTCAGATTGTCAGGAAAATACAGTCTCAGATGACACTGCAACTCCTGAGTGGCAGCAAAGTTAAACTGAAAGCTCTTCCATGCTGCAGGAGATGTAATTTCTGTGTTACCCCCTTGTATGACCTGTTCAGCTTTAGAAATCAGTGATGCCATAGGACTGTGTTGCAGGAAAAGAGAGCACATTAACTTGGAAACTGTGTCCCTTGTTTCTGTTCTTGCTCAAGCTAAACAGCTTTTTTCTTCTCTTGTTTTTTGAAGTGTGGAAAGTAAATACATGTTTGCAAGCTGTGACTTTGCATGTTGTTAAATCCTATGTTATAGACCTGAGCAGAGTGTTTAGTGATCAGTGCTCCAGACTGGCAGAGGCTTGAGCCCTCCCAGTTGTTTGACTATTGCCCTTGCTCCCCACAGGCCTAACCTGCTTTCAGATTCTGAGGCCTGTGGGCCTGATGTGGTATCTGATGTGGGTTTGTCCCTTATCTAGTCTTTACTTGGTTTAATCGTTCTCTGGGAGCTGTCAGGGTCTGACCACCAGTCATGTAAGAACAGAGAACAGACTTGCAAGGGTTGAGCATGCTGTTAAATTGACAACAATGGGCTCAGGATCAGACCTTTATTATTAACACACTACATCCACTGTGGACCTAGTGTTGCTGCACAAACCTTATCTACAGCTCAGGTAAGTCATTTGGGGTCTTTCTACTGAGTCCTGCTGGCTTGTCCAGGCAAGGGACTGAGCACTTTCCTAACAGGTTTGAAACGGGGTGGTCCATGGTTGTGCCGCAGCGGGCTGGACTCCTGCTCAAAGGAAATCTGCTATGTGGCGCAAAGATAAGCATCAGTCTTTTAAAGCGATATTACATGTGACACACACCCACTGGGGGATGGTGTGGGTTGAAGGACACATTTTACTGTTGAACTGCCAGGGGTAATTCACCCGGTGGTTTCATTGCTCATGAATAATGCCAGCAGTACAAACTCATGCTGAATAAGCTTTTCTGCAACAGCACACCATCTGCTCTGACAGGCTTCTGCCAGGCTGATGGGTGAGGTATTGGTATTTAGGACAGAATAAGTCACTCCTAATGAATAACTTCATTTACAAATGGAACAAATCTCCAACCTAGACCCTGGGATTTGACCCTCTTTGTGTAGAGAAGAACCAGCATGAAGCCATCACACTTGTTTTCTTCCATGTGGCAAGGCCACTGGAACATGAAGCATTTTCTTTTCCAGATAAGCACGGGCCACCCCAGCTCTCTGACGTATCCCTTGTCCTGCCAGGAGGTTTCTGATGTGCCCTGGGGGGATGCAGACCACACAGGAGCCATCTGAGGTCACACATAACTGAATGCCAAGTCCCTAAAAGCCAGTGAAGCATATGCATGGCCTGGCCCTGGGGCTACTAAAGCACATGTGTTTGGAAACTGAGGCAGCAGCAGCACAGCAGTGACTGTCAGAGTTGCAGGTTTTGACTGGCAAAGTCAGACCTGATTAAGACGGCATTTTAGATGTCCAAATCCAGTTTTGGGTTTGAGATCCTGTTTAAATCTCACTGGACACTGAGGATGCCAGTTTTCCTCTGCATTCCCCAGTGCCCCAATCCCTGCAGGTATATAGGCTGTCCTGCTTCAGACCCAGCTGGAGTGCTGAGAATTACCTCTGGAGGTAGGCAGAGGTTGGGAATTCTTTGTAAGCCAGGCATGGTCCCAAAGCAGCCATCTAGGCAAGCATCTAGTATTCCAGGCCAGCAAATCAGACCTTTCCAAGACAAGAGGAGCTGGAAGCAAGAGGCACCCCTCAGTCACTCACTGCCCTGTTTACTAGTTTAGTTGTGGGCATTTTGCCCTGCTTCTACATCTTTATAGCCTGGTATTTCTCTGACTGCTCACGTGTTGTCTTTCCATAGGTAATGGCGAGAATTGCTCCTTTTCTCATTCCTTCACTGCCACAGAAGTCATTGCCCTCATCTAGTACCTTTGGCACTTTATTGACCCCAATTCTCCCACTTTCTGCTGGCTGTAGTGCTTTACTGAAGACATGTAATGAATTAGGAGGGTTAGGGCCAAGTATTGCTATGCATTACTTAATATTTCTGCACCAGTTTTCCTTTCTGTAGCACCCCAGGAAATGTTGGTCACTTTGAGTGAATACAGGTTCCATTTGCCATTTGCAGCAGGGGACCTCTGTTTCCCTGCCACTGAGGGTGGCTTTACTTACGTGCTGAGAAAAGACACTTGGGTAGCAGTGAAAATGGAGAAATGTTTCCCAACAAGCCTGCCAAGGAGCCAACAGCTCATCCCAGCAGCATGACCATGATCTTGAACTTGGTTTGTGCAGAGTTTGATGAGAGATGTCTGTCTTGTTTCACTAGATTCCCTGGTCATAGTGGCTGATCGGATCGATGGACCATACAACGTGGACACTGTAATAGGAACCATTCACATGAGGATCTCTGAAGCTATTTCTAACTTGCAAGAAAACAAAGATTCGATCACAGCCAAGGTAAGAGCATGTGCCTGGGTCTGGGTGAGGATGCACCATGTGTAACTGCCAGGAGCACAATTCTTTTTGTGCTCACTAGTCAACTGAACTAAAGAAGATGAAGGATGAAAGAGGTCAAATGCCCACTCTTTTGATGATAGGAAAACACACATCTTACACAGGCACAAACCTCAAGTATTTCCAAATATTATTCCCTCCTACAACCAGCCAGCCACCTTTAGATACAGACACACAAGGTGAGACTGCATATGCAGTGGCTGTGGGAGGCATGGTGCCATTTGCTGTCAGGTGCCTCTGTGTTTGAAGAGTCCTGGAGTATTTTGGCTGAGCTGAAGCATTTACAGACAGTGCACAGTCCCTAGAGACAGAAGGCATCTGCCTTAACCTGCCTTGAGGTGATGTTCTGCGGTGGAAACACTGGGCTATCAGGTTGTATCTGGGGGACAGAGCTACAATCTGGCAGTCCATCTGGAGAGTATAAAACAGCTCTCCTGATGCTCAACTGTCTTCCAAGAAGCAGATCATGAAGCTCTCTTCTACTGGTCTTCTATTTTTAGTACATTTATCCACTTAACCACAATTATCTCTATAGCTGCATATAAGAGAAGGTTTGGGAACAAAACCACCTTCCAGGGCTTCTGCTTTTTGCCTAGACATTCCCCAAGTCCTGCAGCTATCCCACAGCTGGGGCGGACATGCAGATGAAAGGAGCAGGGCAGGTTGTAACTACGTCTTGGAGAAGGGAAGGGCCAGAAGTATTGCTTAGCCAAGCAGGAATTCACTGGCACATGTCAATGCACCATTAGCAGCATGCATCCAAATACTCATTAAGGTCTCTCTTCTGACATGAAAGGCCATGTTCTTTCTTCCCTTGTTAGGTGAGGCTGAGGTTGTCCACATAAAAGCAAGCCCATGATGTGGAAAAAGTTGTCATCATCTGCAAAGAAAGGTGTTTCCAAGGGTCATATAGTAAATCTGGTATAATGAAAAAGAGTAAATAGTCTAATTGGTGTTCAACTGGAGCAACCAAACATGTTTGATAAGCTTTGCAGTGTGATCTGGTGACCAAATTGGCTTGGTGCTGAACTGCCATAAGTGTTGGGTCCATCTGGTCAGCAGAGAGCACCCCAGGAGAGGGCTTTCTGAGCTGAATGTCCCTCAGACATGCTGGTGAGACCGGCTGAAGGTCTAGATTAGGACTTAGCTGATGGCTGTCAGAAGCTACTAGCTGAAATAGCATTCAGCAGCTGGCACAAGCTGCATCTCTCTGAGGTCTTGATCTCTCTGCTTTAAGGGAGCACCATGCAAAGTCAAATTTATCAATAGCTTCTGACAGCACCCTGGTAACCACAAGAAGCTTGGAGCCATCTTTTCAAATCAGGTGGCTTTCTTTGTGAAGGCTGGTGTTTCCCGAATCAAACTGACAATGCAAAGACCCTCCTGCCCTTTTACACTTGATTCAGTCTGATTGTCTGAGGACTCCGTCCACCAGCCCCAGTGAGGCTCAGTTGCAGTAGCAGGAGATGTGTTGTCTGGACTGGTCATGCAGAGACTGGGAGAAACAAGCACCCTTCATCTCTTCCTAGAAGCAAAATGTGAGGATTTGTACCTTCAAAGTGCTTCTGCCCTCCTTTGGCTACAAAACACACCTGGGCAGGTAGTTAGAATGACAGGAGGTACCCAAATTTAGGAGGCAGATCAGTTTGGCTTCCTCATTTGTCCTTGAAACATCCAACCTGACAGATTGGGACACTTCTACTGTCTTGCACTCCCCTGCTGGAGGGAGCACTCGTTTGCTGAGTGTGGGTGCTGATTGCCACCTCAATTGTCCAAATCAGTGAAGCTCATGTGCTCTGCGGTCTTGAAGCCCACACCACTGGTGTAATGAGCAGCTTTAATGTGTAATGTGAGCAGCTCCCATCTTGTTCTTCCCAGAATTTTATTTTTCCATCCTAATAGGAGCAGGTAAAATGGCAAGTGATAAATTAGCATCAACATTTGTGATTCATCTAAAAACCTGTGCTAATTTTGTGTTAGTACTGAATGTTTTGCTTGATAGCAGTAACCAAAACCAGTCACAGTGTGCTGAAAACACACCCTGGCACAAGAGTAACCTGACCAGAAACTAAGCCAGAATCTCAGAGATCTTGCAGTTAGGAAAGATAAACATACTTAATAAGAAAAAAAAACATAACTGTGGCGTGCTAATGAACTAAAGAAATAGTATCAAAGCATGGAGCAGAGAGTTTGGGTTGTTTTTCAGGTTTTCCAAGGCTGTGGAAATCCCAAAATCAGCATGAAAGGCTCCAGCAGTGAGGACAAGAGAAGGTGGGGGAAAGTCGCGTTGGAAGCAAAGTCCTCTGCACAAGCACTGGAGATGCTGGTGAGTTTGCCTAAGAAGCAGGTGCGCTGGTGCACTGGGAGCATGGGGAGCGCAGCTGGAGCAGCACTGGGTCCTTTGGGTCAGGTCAGACCACCCCTCAGGCTGCTGTGTCATCTTTGCTGGTGAGTCTGAAGGAGATCAGATCAGTGAGTGCTGGCGTGACTGAAGCAGATCTGATCTTGCCACTCGGCACAGGGTCGAGGTTTAGGTTACTGATAACCCGTTTCTGAGGGATTTGGTGCCGAACTTAGCCGAAAAGACACCTCGCTATTGGTGTTACTGAGCCAGGTTATATATACTAGGGCCGGAGGTCCTCCTCTCTGGAGATTTGGATTCTGTGGACAATTAACTACGTGATCCACCATGGTTCCACATTTCAGACACTCCTCACTCACAGACACCTGCCTGTCCCACCCTGGCAGAGCCTTGCTGGCTCCCACCAAGACTGCTTCTCAGCAGTGCCCTTCTGGACCCACAAGATGATCTTCTGGCTAATCTTATGGTACCAGAACACTCCTTAGCATGTAACCATCAGCCTTGGGTGCTTGGGTTGAGAGGGAAGGTTGGCAACACATCCCTATTTGCATAGAAGCAGACTTTGTGATAGTAACAAAAACCAATAAATAGGCAGAATGCTATTCTGGGGCAGCTCAGAGCTCTCCTGACCCTGAGCATCGTCTTTGTTTACAGGTTTTAGATGCCAAAGGGAATCTGACAGCTCTCAAGACTTACTGGATCACCCTGCCTGGAAGCCTGTGCAGCAAAAAAATAATGGCCAGCTCAGTGGCGGATGACAAGTGTTGGAATGGGATGACCAAGGGCAGGTATGGAGGGGATCAGGGTGCCAGGATAGTAATGTCCTGGCGTAAGAGAGGGAGGGTTTGATAAAAGGCACTTGCACCTTATCTCAGCCAGCCCCACTTGTTCAGACTGAGCTGAAAGGTCTGTTCCTGTCCACAGAAACGCTGCACTTCCTGAAAAACTGATACCTGGGAATGTCAAGCCTGTTGTCGTTTTGCTGTGTGTGTTGGGGGGTTAAGCACTGAAATGCATTGGCCATGAAATAACTTGTGTAGTTTTGTACCAGTGAAGCAATTCTGCAATTCCGTGTGCACTCAGAAGGCAGAAGGGCTGGATTTACCTCACAAACTCCAGAGCTGTTGCTGAGAATTGTATATATGCCTTTCTATCCATACCTGCTCTGAAATGCTGCTTCCTCATGAGAGGAGGCACCCGGGGTGACATCAAGCAGCTGCAGAAACACCTCTCCCCATAGCTGATGGTTAAAGGATGATGGTGAGGGGAGATACAGTGGACATGTGTGTTTCCGTGCTCCATTCTGTGAACCTGCTGGGCTGATCTCTGCCAGCCCGAAGCCGGCACCTCTGGTTCTTCCATATTTCATGTCCTTTCCCTGCCAGCAGTGTTGCACATCCACAGGAGCAGATGTGCTGGGCCACTGTGGAAGGAGGCAGCACAGCTCTGTTTGCTGATTGATTCCTAGTTAACAGAAGCTTCCCTGAGGGCCTGTTTGGTCATACCAGGCTGGGGGCATTCAGTCATCCCAAGGTGTCAGTTCTAACAGGCTTTAACTGGGGCTGAAGATGCTTCTCATTCTCCCATATAGACAGAGCTTTTCCAGAAAAGAGTGTCACCATGGCTTCACAGGTACCAGCCTGAGAGCAACCCCTCAGCCCTGCACACACCCTCTCCCATAGGAAACCACTCTCCATGCCGGGACACTGATGCTGCAAGGCCACCAGCCAGCTTCTGAAGGCTGAGGTGGCCTCAGAGCCAGCCGCAGGCTCTGATGGGATCTGGTCATGTCAGCATGGCTTGGCCATCCATAGTGCAGGCAGCAAACACCAGCCTATGAAGGCTGTTCAACAAGCCAATGCCACTGATTACAGCTTCTCTGGGGTTCACTCTGAGATTATCACTGGTGTCTGTAATGGGGACAGGTGAGCTTAGCTGAAGGAAGCATTTCAACTTGTCCCCTTCTTTCACAGTTACCTGCCTGAAGTGATGGGGGATGGCTTAGCTAATCAGATTAACAACCCAGAGGTAGAGGTGGACATCACCAAGCCAGATATGACCATTCGCCAGCAAATCATGCAGCTAAAGATCATGACAAACCGGCTGGGCAACGCTAACATTGGGAATGATGTGGATTTCCAAGATACAAGTGAGTTCAGCAGAACCAGAGAGGTCCATGGCAGGCTGAGGGGCTGAGCAGTCAGTCTTGGGGGGGTTGTGGCAGCCTGGCTTATGGCTCAGGACTGCAGAGGCTCTGTTTGAGTGCAGACAACTTGCTGTGGGGTGGCTGGAGGCTGTGCTGCTGAAACCTGGGGTGCTCTCTGCAGTCCCAGCCTAGCCCTGCTTGATGGGGCCACTGATCCTGTGTGCTCTGGAGGTTTCTGGCGGTTAAAGTCAACTGGAAATCGGGTATGGGCTTGCTTCTCATGGTGGGGATGCAGGAGGAAGGAGGTAGCAAGGGCAGGGATGGTGGCCAGCTCTCCCTGAGGTTGCAGCATGGGGCGGGAAGGGACATTGCCCCGTACAAGGAAAGCAGTTGGGGCTCACATTGTGCCTTCCTCATGCTCACCCATGTTTGTCTCTGCACAGGTGATGACCTGAGCGGC
Organism: Coracopsis vasa; assembly: GCA_026283785.1. Taxonomy (NCBI): domain Eukaryota; kingdom Metazoa; phylum Chordata; class Aves; order Psittaciformes; family Psittacidae; genus Coracopsis; species Coracopsis vasa. The sequence goes on along the minus strand of JANHGB010040667.1, from coordinate 5,246 downwards.
TCTGGGAGTGGTGACGGTTGTCCTGACGATGTCTGTGGCAAAAGACTCTCTAAGAGCCCCAGCACAAGGCAGCCAGAAACACACGCTATTCCTAAGCAGTCTGGACATGGCATCAGCGGGGCCAGCAGCAGATCTTTGCCTTCTGCCTTCCTTCTCCTCCTTTCGGTGGCTTTCCTTGCCGTGCAACTCTTGTGGCGGTAACTCACTAGCACAGCCAGGAAAGAGACTGCGGCCGAGGGCTTCACTTCGCCAAAACCAACCAACCAACAACCAAAGGACGTATTTAATTCACCTTGGCAAAAAACAAAAAAAAAAAGAAAAAAAAGAAAAAAAGAGTAAGAGGGAGGAGAAAAAGGTTTCAGTTTTTTGCTATTTCTGGCAGTGCTCGAGCTGTTTTCTTCTTTCTTGGTCTTCTCCCCAGTGCTGGGCCCTTCTTTCCGTACCTCATTGTTTTACTTTTGTTACTGCCACAACCTGGCTCTCAGGGCTGAAACAAGCCTTTGCAGAGAGGCCTCCGGGGCAGCTCTTGTGCTGCTCTGCCTCCAGTGGAATATGCAATTCGTGCAATTGCCCTGATCTCGTCACCCAGCCGTTGCTGGAGCGCTGCTTGCCATAGAGCTGCCCAAGCCACGACAGTGCTGGGAGCAGCACCACTTGGGAACGCCGAGAGGCTGAGCTCGTCAGCGCTGCTCAAGGGCTGCATTCAGGGGCTCTTCTGGGGTCTTCCCTCTGTACTTCCTAGGCAGACAGAGATGGCCCTTTGCTTCCAGCAGCGTACACAGGAGTGTGAGCAGGTTTGATGGGTTGAGCTGAAACAGTTTGGCAGTGGACCCAATAATGCAGAACTCCCTTTTTACTTTGGAAAGGTCACAAGCGGGGTTTCTTGACTAGAGCTCGTAGCTGACAACAATTTGAAATGTAGGTCTCCTACATCTAGGTGACTGGGAATAAGTGTTAGGAGTTGGGGTTTGGTGTATTTTTTCTTTGCATGCTAGTTGGAAAGCCATTTTTTACCCAAGTAATAATGGTCCAATTTCTACCTGCAGTGCGGTACCATCGTAGGTAACAGAGAGATGACAATATGCACGGTGGGATTCTCCACTTGACAGACAGTTGTGCTGCCACCTCAGACATGGATGGGAATCCCTCTTATTTGTTGGTAATAATTAAAAACAGGGACTTATTACTAACCAGAGCATTGCAACTGGTTGTGAGAGATGAGTGACACCCCACGCCTCAGCCTAGGGCTCATTGCTACCAGCCCCAGTCTGCCCAGATTGGGGCTGGTAGCAGTGAGCCCTGGGCAGTGACCCTATGCAGGTTGAGGTAGCACCTACTTGGGGAGGGGGGGGATGTGAGGATGAGACACAGTTTGTTTGGATTATTCTTTTTCTTTTGGTGTCTGTTGCATTGTAGGTTTTTGAGTGAATTCCTGTTTTCCCCATCCTCCAACGCACCTTCCCTAGCCACTGCAGGGATGGGGTGGGACAGCGGGTCACATGCCCTCTGGCAGCTCCATTTTGGCTCAGGGAAGGGCCAGGCTTACCCTCTGCCACCCCATCCCACCACACACCAGCCTTTGGGACATGCAGGTGGCTGCCCTAACCCTGAAATGCTTGGTGGGGTGGGCTCCATGATGGGTTTTTAGGCTGGGCCTGGGCGGTGAATGATATAAATATCCCCACGTAGCTGTAGGAGTGTCAGTGCTTGTAGGGCTGTGTGCTTTGGGGCTTCCAGAAGGCTTCTGTACCTGACAAGTATAGCAAGCACTGACTGGAGGTGTAGGTTTAGCTGAGATTATAGATACAATGCAGTCACTGTGACTGGTTTGGCCAAGAGCACGCCATGGGGTTGGGCTTCATTCATAAGGGGTTGGGTTTGAGTTTCAAATGTGTTTGTACCACGGGTGAGAGGGAGGCAGAGGCCTATCTATCTATTACTTTACTGGTCTGCACAGCAAAGGTTTGAGCATTTCTCCTCTGTTCTACCAGAGGAGATGTGTCTTTAAGCTGAGCAAATGTTATGGGATTGGGGTTTGGCTGTTTTCTAAGAAGGGAGGTGGGGGGGAGAGAGGGGGAGAGCAAAACCCCATTTTTAACATTAGCAGTTTCTAGAATGTGCAATTTAAGGGAAGACGAGAACATGAGCAAAGTTGACCCCAAAAACCAGTGCAGGTAGGAGGTGTCATCCCTGTGGTGATGGTCTGAGCTGGAGTTGATGGTACTCTAGCAAAGCAGAGATTTTAAGCCAGCTTTGGCTGGCTTCCCCAGGTCACAGTGACCAGTGCTGCTGATTTGGTGTCCTTTCTGCCTTGTGCTCACCTCTGTGTAAGACTGAGCCTGATCTAATCTGGTAGGGTTTCAGAAATGAAAGCCAGAATAATGGATGTTGGCTAGAGGCCAGACAACACCAGTAGACCTATCAGAACTCAGGAGTGGATAGATACAAGTCATGCATTTATGCATATTTATTTACTTCTAGAAACATGGTGCATTCCACATTAATTTTACTGCTCTAAAGAGTTCCTGATTTTATATTTTGTTTTTTAACCAGAATTGCCAATATAAATTTAGCCTCCAGTTACAGAAATCCCCACAACCAGTCCTGCAGAGCCTTTACATCCAAAGGTTTAACACATGGATGCTGAGGTCAGTGTTCTGCTTTTGCAGAATGGGAGATTGAAAGGAAAGTCTTTGTCATTCCCAGTTCTGGGCAGTTAGCATTTGCTGTCAGCCTCTTCCCTCAAAAGCTTATTACAGGCCCCGAGGGGAGCACACCTTAAATGTGAAGCCAAGAATTTACTGATTGTCCAGTTAATATTTTAACAATTTAATAGGCCAAATTGTCGGTCCTGTTACAGGGATAAAACCTGATAGTCCAAATTAATTAATTGAGGCAAAGCGTCAAGGATGCCATAAAAACTGTTATGCAGGAGACACCCTGATGCCTGGGGTCAAGCTTCAGTGTCCCTCCAGGTCCTGAATGCAACTGCTTCAGTCTCCTGGAGCTGAGCTGGGGTTGGAGCCGCATCAGCAGCCTGATGGCTGTGCAGGCAGTGCCGCGCCTCTTCCCTCTCTTTGCCAGCAGGCACATGGTGTTGATGCTTCCCCTCTCCTTGGCCCTGGGTCCATTTGGGTTTATTCAGTACCTTTCCACACGCTTCACCTGTGCCGCTGCCCTGTGTAGGTTCCTGGTTATCCAGGTATACCGTTCTCTTTGTTGCCCTGGAGTGGTTTCCCTGACCTGCTGTGATCCAGTGGCCCCAGGGCTGTGCTTGGCCATGCCACCAAAATATCTGAGTCCCCCCATGTATCGACTTGGTATTGCTTTGAACTGAAGCAAACCTAAAGCAAACCATAGGTACCTGATGGCTAGGCAACCGCTAGCACGGCTCAACAAGCTGAAGTCAAGCCCCAAGCCTGTGCTCAGACTGGGGCCTTTCAGTGCTTCTACATGACATTTCCAGGGCCACTGCCTGCTGGAAAACGTAGTGACAAAGCTCCCCAGCCACATGGCAGTGCTGGCTGAGGGCTGCAGCCACAGCAGGGGCTGGTGGGTGCCATGGGTTGTTTATGTGTCTCAGGAGCTCTAGGGAACAGGGGTGGATATGAGGGAATGTTTGCTTTGGTGTCATCAAGGTGGTGATTCGTGGTGTCCTGGTTTGAAAAGGGCTCGTACTTCACGGGGATGAGGAGAGGGTGGTGGTCTAGGGACAAATATGAACAAGGACCCCTGTCCCTGGAAAGGGGAGAACCAGGAAAAGCAGATTTTCCAAGTCTTTCAGCCTGCTCTTTTGTGCCATAATGTGTATGCTTTAACTAAGGGCAAGGGTCTCGAAAGGCTTTGAGAGCACAGCTACTTATCATTTACAGATGACAAGCTGCCTGTTGTTTCCTGGTGGGCTTGGTAGAGGCTAAGGTATAGCAAAGTATCCAAAGTCCACCTTTGCTTTAAACAAATGCATTTCTATCTGCAGGAGTAAGAATTATTTCACTTATTGGCATAGCTGGACAGTTATCTATTTCTTTCTGTTACCAAGGTACTTGTAACTCTCTTGCACTGTTTATCTAAAATTGGAATATGTTCTTTGAATCCTAGTATAAATAAAAAGGCTGGAGACTTACATCTGTATTTACAGGGCACTTTTACTTCTTCTACATGTAAGCTGAATTTGGCGTTTTCTGTCTCCGTTAAGAAGGCCAGGAGTCCCAAGGAATGAAATCGTGCTTTCAGCCACAAGGTTTGTAATGGGCTGATGTCAGCCCTGAACACGGGAAGAAATCTAGGGTCGTATGGATGTTATGTGTGCAGAGACAAGGTGAACCTGACTTGAGTCATTGAAGTGCTATGCTAAATGTTCTCTTCCTCACAGAGAGGTGCAAAAAGTCACGGCATGATATTACGAGGAATCAGAAGCACCCTTGGTAGTAGTCATTGCAAAGTGTTGTGCTCATTGTTTACCATGGCCTTGTAGTATTGCAGGTGTTGGCAGGGTCTTAACCTGCGAGCAAAGCAGACGGCTGGCTTGTCGCAGTGCTGGGGATGTTTGATCTTGAACTGTGCTTGAGACTGCAAGTCCTCAAATCAGCTGCAGGCAGGTAACCAGTAAACATCCGTAGCCTCACTGTGCCTCCTGGGCTGGCAGAGGTTTTCTCCAGGCTGGTGCTGCGCCAAGGAAGCGGTGGGGCAGAGGACCAAGCCCATGGGCGGTGGTACCACACTGCAGGAGTGGACACCCTGCTCCTTTAAGGAGGCATCTCAGAGCTGGAGTCTCTCTGGCAGGCTGTTGGCACAAGTGATGGCAGGTAAACAGCACATCAGTTTCCTCACCCTCCGTGTCAGAATAGAAGCTCATCCTCGTCCCTCCCAGCTGATTCCTTACTGGCTGGCACTGCATTTCACACCAACCCTATTAGTGCATGCCCTGGTGCTGTGATAGCCCAGGTTCATCTTTGTGCCAGCCGCAAGTATCGGTCACAAGCTCCCTTTTTTGCATCATGGCCAGGCAGAAAACTGTTCAAGAGGCTCAGCCACGTGGATTTCCACCAGGAAGTGGCTGGTACCAGCACCAGTCCTGCAGCACCCGCCTGGTACTGGTTGATGCGGTCCTGCCCTGGCCAGGCCCTTGCCCTATCCCCACCCACCCTGCACAGCTCCAGCGCGTGTCAGCACCCTCGTGCCCTGGCACCGCACGAGCAATTTAGCTGAAGTCCAGCAAGATCAGCGCTACCGTATCTAGCCAGCCT
>JANHGB010040666.1:0-10784 GCA_026283785.1 Coracopsis vasa | reverse complement strand
CTCAAGTAACCATGTTAGAAGATTGATGTTTTCACTGTGCAGCTACTTCTGAAGAATCTTGCTGGCCATACCCAGAACTTGGAAACAGGGTTGTCTACTAATGGGTAGTACTCACAATAATGAAGTCAAAGCCAAGTAGAAGCTGCTCGGGAGCTAAGCAAAGTCTCCACAGGCAGATGGGTATGGAAAAGTTAAGTCTGGAGTGAGGGGAAGCAGAGAGTGTTGCTGGAAGAAAAGCTTCTCAAAACCTTTGTGTTTTGGTAGAATGACCAAATTTAGTGGAGTCCAATGGGAGGTTTCCAGCCTCTGAAAGCAGCACAATAACTTTAAATCAAAACCCATCTGATTTTTAAACAAGCACTAATAATAATGGATCAATATTTGAAAGTCAATTACAGCTCAGTTAACCTGTGACCTTTAAAACCTCCCAGAACTGCTCTGCTGTTCTCTCCAGTGACACATCAGAGTTCCCAGATCTCTCAGATAGAGTGGGAAGCCATCTTCATTTCCAAAACCTGCACTTACCTCTTTGAAACCAGAAAAATACGGTCTTAAATTTCTCTTTTTTTGTGTGTGTGAAAAAGGGAAGAATTCCTTAACACCTGCACAATTGTCAAGGAAAGAGCTAGTGAAAAATGCACATGCCCATCTGAAACCGAACATTCTGACATGCCCTCCTACCATTTCCTACAGGTAGTTACTTTGAAATGACAGGCACTTATGTCTTTAGAAATGAAACGCAGCCACCTACAGTGTAGAGGACTCAGTAATCCAGAAGGACTCTTAAAAAGAAAAGGGAATTAGTAACTTTATGACCATAACTGCTGTAAAATCTCAGATTCTACTTTTTTACCCCCATTAGATTTCTTTCACTCCCTATTTCAAGCCATGTTTTGTAGGTTGTTATTGAAGCTTTTTGGTGAAGGCCGCATCTTTTCTTCCTGATGGAAGGCAAAAGTACCTCCTGGAGAGGCCACTGAGCATGTGGGATTTGAAGGGGTATCCAAAGGTTGACTTCAGGATATCCTCAACAAATTCAGAAATCAGCAACATGAAACAGTGTTTGTAGATGTAGGCAACCATTTTCCTGTTTAAGTGTATTGGAAATCAGTCTTACAACTTGCATACACCACAGAGCCAAAATGCAAGGGGAGAACCTAGTGAAGCTCCTGAATTAAAAAGGGCTAATAGCTTTGTGGGAAGCTTGAGTTTGCCTATCACATGTTGAAGTGTTTGAATGGTGCTACAGAAAGCACAAACCTTAGGTTTTCTTTGTGCTATTCAAGTATTAGACAATGATTTTTGTTGCATGAACTTCATGTAGGACAGCTTAGGACTGGGACTGGTGGGAGCACCTGCAGGTGCCCGTGACACTCCTGGTGCCAGCCTGGAGTGCAGTGCTCACATTAGCTTTGTCCTGGTGAACCATGAAACTTCTTTAAGTTTTCAGTCTTAAGGAAGACTTTGGTTTAGAAGGCATCAGGATTGGGGGATTGTGTTCTCTGAGGAGGGCTCAATTCTGCAGGGAGCTGCATTTACAATTACTGTGAGCCAGCAAGTGCAGTGATGTTTTCATTAATCCAGATGCTGAATGTTATGCTCCACTGGGGAGCAGGTACAGATGTAGAAATGTAGTAGCATGTTACAGTGGAATGACTTTGTAGTTAGGCTCCATAAACAGTTATTTCTCAGCCTGTAAGTATCCCAGGCTTGATTTGCTGGGCGTGGTGAAGCCTTCCTCCCTGCAGACTGCACTGGGTAAGATGTAGGCATCTCTTTAGGTGTGGGTAGGACTGGTCTTGGTGGCCATCTCTGGTGCCATTCATGATAAAGAGAAAAAAGATCTGTCTCTAACTCAGAGTTAATCCATTAACACCCTTTTAATTATGCTGCTGCCAATCAGGATGTGAGTGAACATGTCTGCGCACCTTGACCACACTGATGTGCTAATGAATCCACGATGCCTTTTATGTAGCAGAAAAAGAAGCTTCTGGAAAATGTATCTACTGAAGCTTTACAATTACTGCTGCCTTTCTTGTGCTTTGTTCATTTTGCATTGTCAGATGAGTTTGGAGATATCAGGTTAGCCAGGACGATAAATAAATTAACCTTTATTAATTAGACTATTTAGGGCTGATTCATTTATTTTGTTTCAGTGTTTGTGATTCACCAGTACTATTTTCTGCTCTGTCTCACAGTCTCTGTCTCATATTGCAGTTTATTGTTGTATCTGTTTGGGATCATTTAGTATGGGAGGGACCTGTGATTTAAAGACCACAAACACATATAAACAATGTAGGAATAAACCGAGAAGCTTGGCTATTCTGTTGTGCTCCATGCCATGCTAGTGTGACTGTTAGGATCACCTGGTCTATAGTTGTCTTGTATCTGTCTGGTTTGGAGACGAGATGGTGGTAACAGGCGGCTGTGTCTGTCCATCCTAATATACTTCGAGTATGACACCATCCTTGACACCACTTTGGGTCCTGAAGTACCAGGCTGAATGATTTCTCCCTGTCAAAATTAGAGAGTTATCCCGCTGAAGCACCAGTAGCGCAGGATGACACATGGTTACCTTTCAGTGACTGGAGTTTGAAACTCTGGATTTGGTTTGACAGACACACATCATGCAGTTTGTCTGTTGGACACACCACACACTTACAACTTTCCTCCCTCTCAGTTTTGCAGAATTGGATTAAGGATGGTTTGAACTATATTTCTACTCTGACAAGACTTTAGATCTGATGTCCTCTGTTTGGACACCATCCAAACACCCCAATAGATAAACAAGCACAAGGTTATCATTGCAGCTCTCTCCTTGCCATGGCCAGAAGGAGCGAGACAAGGCTGTGATAATTATATTTGTATCTTTCTCAACTCCAAGTTTATGTTCTTTTAATTTTCTGTCTTGATGAATCAAAATAGCAGAGGCTGATGTGTTTCTATGACAGTACTTGCCCATGCCCTGAAATGCTTCATTTAATTGTAGAAAAGCAACTCAGGAGAGGAATTTCTGGAAGGAGAAAGCAGCAGTTCTGGAAGCTCAGCTTGTTCTCTGCAGGGCAGTGGTGTTCCCAGGGTTTTTTGCCTACATTTCCCCTCTGAAGTGCAGCGTTTCCTGTCTGACACACTCGTTTATTCTCAGGAGCCTGCCTTGGTACTGGCCATGCTCCTGAGGACACTGCAGTCGAATCCTGCAGCCTTTGCTCTGATCTCCCTGGGGCGGTACCCACACCACCTGGGTGAGGACGGCTCAGTGGGTACACCTCTCCCATACGCTGAAGTAGCCTGGAGATGCTGTGTGCAGGTCAGGTAAGACATGGGGCTGATGTATAACAGGAGAATTCATGCTGTAGGAGGCCCCAGAAGGTTAAACCCCAGCTGAGCTGCTGCTTGGAGAGCTGAAGCTCCACAGTGGCTCCCTGATGAGGACACATCCAGTGCACCCAGACAGGCTCTGCTGCCTATTTATCTTCCTCTTGGGGCTGAACCTATCATTACGCAGAGGTTCTTTATCACAGACAGTGAAGCAGTGTCTTCAGCACAGGTTTATGCTTTGTCAGACCCTAATAAAGCCGTTTTTCTTTCGCAACCTCGACCAGGCAGGTCTGCTCTGGATGCTGATCAACAATTTAGCTTCACTTGGATGACTTGGAACAACCCTGACTCTTTCAAGGCTGAGTGGAAAAATGTTCCCAGCATGTCGAAGGAAGACCTCGAAGATTTGTCTCCAGTCCTTATGGCTGGTGCATCCCACTGTGCATTTGATTCCCACGTTTAAATTCTGAGCAGATAGCAGTTAGCCTTCACCAGAATACTTTTTTGCAACCCCATCAGCATATCAGAGAGCAATATTAATGCTTTAAAGTGCAAGTCCCAGACACCCCAGCTCTGCCAGGAGCAAGCAGCAGAGCTAAAGCATCCAGTGGTAAATAACTTAGCAGATTCTCTGCCAAAAGTAAGAAAAGGACCATGTTGGTTTAAAACAACAATGTTTGTGTGTCCATTTGAGTTTACAAATAGGGAAGTACATGGTTTGACACACGGCACTTTTTGTTTGTAATTTGTATGTCTCTGGTTTCCTGATTTGCTTTTATTAGTGTGCATTTGGCTAACAGAAGGTGTATCAGACCTCTCCACAAAACTTACCTCTTGTCCTTTAGACATCTTGTACTATAGGTACTGCTGTACCCAAAGACACACTCAGACTTTGTGTGTGGTTTCTTTCTTAATGTCTGTCTTTAGAGATTCCTCTAAATAGGAATAAAATATCACAAGCTACCTTTAAGTAGGGAGCAACTGAGCGTACACTGAACATTTCATAATACGCTATTGGGATGGGATACCTGTTCCCTCTGAAAGCGAAGGGAATTAATTCTTTTTTGGTAGCAATAGCTGCTGGGCTCTAGCTCAAACAAGGACTCTATCTTGAGCTTTGAAGTGTCTGGCTCTTATTAAAAAAATCATTAGGCTACAGCTAGAGAGAAGTTTTCCGAAGCTTAACCTTGGCAATGGGCAGCTTCCTATTCACAGCTCTTTTCTTCTGAATGGGGAGCCTAAAAATAAATTAACCCCTCCCCCCTCCCCAATCTTGACTCAAAGAGATTTTTGAATTACCTGTAAGACGTCAAGGTTTCCTGTTGTCAAGATGGGCTGGTGAGACACGAGCTTTTATCAGCCACGTTTCATAGTTGGGTGTGTTGAGTAGGTGAGAGGGTAAAAATTCCATCTGATAGAAGTAGTTTGGGCAGATTAGTTGATGGGCCCAATAACTTCCTTCCACCTACTCATCCCCTCTTTTAGGCTCTTGCAGGCAGAAGTCACAAAAGCAAGAGTTTTTCTCTTTCTTCCTGTCCCTTACAGCTTATCTTGAGCTGTGAATCCATCTGGATTCTTAGGACAAAGAGCTCCATCAGAGCTCCCTTGCTTCCATAGATGTTATTTTTGTGGGCAAATAATTAATGCCACATGGGAGCTGAAAACAAAGGTGATGGTTACAAAAATATTTGCTGGCAGGTTTGGTTCATTTCCAGCAGCCTTTGCTTTATGCCACAGGACTCAAACAGCAGAGATTGCTTCTCCTGAAATAGCCACAGTGAAACATGCCTCAGGTGGTTTAGCAGTAATGTTGAGGAGGAATTGCTAATACAGTTTTTCATCTTGACAGTGAGTGGCCTCTGTTGTCTATACCTTGCAATTTTAAGGGAGAGACCTTGTATGAAGTTGGCATCCTCAAGCTTAAAGCACTGCCACACATCCCTGTTAACCATTGTTCTTCTGCAGCTACTTAGGAATTCAAATGATGTTTTCTAATGAGGAACTTCAGCCGGCCGAACAGCGACACAAACATATGTTCCAATGCAAAAGAGCCCTCTGTTCTGCAGCTCCTCTCTCCCTCCCCAGAAATATGGGCTATGTATGGGAAGAAAGAACAAGATTTTGATATGCTAATTTCTAGTGTCATAAAAATATAATGCTTGTTTGTCCTTTATCAACAGGCTTGTTCATCTCTGAGGTTCAGCTTGTTGTGCCTAATCATGTGCTGTATCAGCTGTCCTCCGAGGCTGCTGAATGAGGGTGGATATTAGCACCAGACAGTGTTAGCTAACCACATTGACTTGGATCTTTAATACCTCTGCCTAGGCCAGAAAGGATGTTACTGCAGGGCTTTTGAGGCTAATGCTGGGGTGAAGCATCAGGGCACTGTGAAATGTCCTCTAGGGATGCTTTCTGGACTTGCTGCTCTGATTTCAGGTTTTACTCCTAGCTTGGCTGGAGCTGCTCTGATTTTATCTGTTAAAGTCAGATCAAGCTCAAGGACTGCTTTTGCCTCCCTCATTTGATTTATCTACTCCAAAGTTTCAGAAGAGCCAGCTCCATTCTTGCAGACAGATATAGGTGTGTAATTGCAGAGAAATTGCCATCAGTGTAACTAGAAATAGCCCTGGAAGAGGAGACCAGGGTAGATGAACTAGTCTTTAAATTTGTAAAGATTCTGGATTTTTAAAGCTGTCATGTGTAGGTACATGAAAGCAATGTGACAACATTATTTCTTATTGTGTCCTTTTTTAAAGAGGCCACAATTGCCTTGTTCCTACCTCTATACTTGCCTGCATGTCTAGTGCAGTTGGGAGTTAGGTCCAGCCTGGCGTTCAGGAACTCATCTGCCAATGTGCAAAACTGGAGCTGGTGTCAGCAGCACTAAGTGATCCCTGTGCTGGAGCTGCTGGGTGCTGCATCACTTTTACCCCCATCACTTCTCTGTGTAACCTTCATCCAGGTAGGCTGAGCATGTTCTGTTCAGATTCGAAGTGCATTTACAAGATTTCACTAACAGCAAGGGCCTTGAATTGAGTGTCTGCTACAACCTGCTCTGAGTTCACTGCTGATTTGATCCTCCTGAAGATCATGGAGTTCCCTTAGCGTGAATTTGGACCAAAACATTTAACAGGGGACATCTCACCATAAAATGAATCAGAAACAAATGACCCAGAAAAAGAAGGTGAATAGTGCTGTTTATATTCACTTAGTTTTCCGTCCTATGAAAGTGAGTGAAGAGTGGATGGAGGTCCAGCCTTTCTTTATTTCAAAGTGGGTAGACCCCCGTTACTCTATCTCTGCCCTCACAGATGTCAGTGACTAAAAATATCAGGTAACCACATTAGTGCTGCACCAAATCTCATGGAGTTCTGACCGTAACATCTTGCAGAGGGATCTGTCATCTGACAAATTCCTCTATAAGGGTTTTTCAGTGTTGATCTCTCTCACATCACAGCTTCCAGTGTCCAACTCCACATACCTTAGGGAGGACAAATTGCAGATTATCCTCTTTCTATAACCATTACTTACAGTTTCTCCTGGTCTCTGCTGAGATGCTGTGCCTCTATCACGTGATGACATACAAGTAGTTTATTTTACTAAACTCATCCATTTGTGGCTACACAAAGCAAATCAAAAGCTTGAACTTTTGAAACCACAGGCAGATGCTGCTTGGCAAAACAGCGCATTCACCTGCCATCAGCGCTCAAGAGAGGAAATCTGGAGGGCACCACCTAAATGCTGCTTGGCTGATTTCATCTACCAGGTTGGATGATTGGAACAGCAAGATAAAGGAAAGAGAGGGTTCAAAACATATTCACTGTTGTATAGATGTGCATTGTGAATTTGCAGTGTGTATAGTAGAGGGGTTATTTTAGGTTATACACAGCAAGTTTTCCAGCTCCACGTTTTCTTCATGTGCTCTGTTCTGATGTACCCAGCACATTCATGTCCTCCCTTTCTCTTTATCTTCATCCAGGCAAAAGGCCATGTGCTGTGGTGAGTTGGTGCCATCACTGCAAAATGCCTGGTTGGACATGAGGAGCTGCACACAAGCAGAAAGCCATGAGCCAGGAAGCAAATACCATCTTGGAGGGCCCCATCCTTCACTTCTTCACTGGAAGTGGGTCAAGCAAAAAGCCCTGGCTAGCAAAACCAAATGCTTTCTGGGGAGTAGCACGTTGTGTAGGTCTGTGCTTGGTACAAAGTGATATTGATCCTGCATTAAGGCATTTAAGAATGGCTGCAATACAAAGAAATAAATGTCACACTCATAAATGAGAGTTGAACTAATTTAAATTACCCCTGCAAGATAATGAGAAGCTATTACAGCTCTGGATCTGCGTGCTCCCTGCTTGAAACATATAATTTGGCAAGCAGATAGCCTCTTTCTTCTCTATTTGTATTTTTTGCAACCTTTCAAGGGGCAGAGCAGTAATATTGGATGGAAATGAGAAAGATGTTTAGAGCATGAATTGTGCTTTCCTACAATGCATCCAGAAAAAGCTCTTTCCTCCTTCCATATCAATAAAAAAGCTAAAGATAGAGGGCAGAAAAACAGAGCCTTAAGCTTTTAGGAGCAATCTTTCTAAACTTGCTATCCCATACTGCTTTTTTAATTAAAAATTTATCCTCCAAATTACTTCTGCTTTCCATCTGAATTTGGCTTTCCTTTACCTTTCAGACTGGCATCTATTATAGCAAGTACAGCAGCACAGAAAGGGGTGGGGGGGTCAGTCAGCGATCAGCGTGTGTCTTCCCTGTTTACCTAAATCCTTTCATCTCACTCCTCTGCTGCATATGCTTAGCATCTGGCTGCTAACCAAACACGTTTGACTACTGTCTACAAATAACATGATTCCAAATATAAAATATTCTGTGACTCACATTAATTACAAAAAGAACAAGAAAAAAAGAGGAGGATTTTAATGAAGTGGAAGTTTTCCTGGGAAGATGAAGCGATCTGTTTGATTGCCATGAGCCAGCTAAAGAAAGAATAAATCCACAGAGGAAAAGAGAAGTCTCAATTATAGTATAAAAGAGAGTGTGCTATGGATTTGGGAGAGTAGATTTAAAATTATACTGAGTTAGCCCCAGTAATGGCAAAAAGAGCTGGGGTTGTAACCTCAGCCACCACAGAGCTGTAATCAGAGGGGTGTGAGAAAAAGATGTGAAGATGCTCAATTTATTTGCTGGCATTTGGCAATCTAGATATTAACCCATTTTTAACTTGTTTTGTGCACCCAGGTTTCTTAAAGGTTGGGGCATCATGTCAATTCACTGCAGCTGCCCTTTCTTCTGCACTCCCAGGTCAGAAACGGTGACTTCTCTCCAGCACCCAAACCATGCCCTCTCCCAAGACACAGAGAAGTCTGAAACCCCCATGGAAAAGTTACTCAGTGTTTGGCACATAGAAAAGGTCACACTTGATGAGGTAAGAAATGTTATTTTCAAGCTTATAGTCAAGTATTGCAAATAATTACAAAATAGAGCTCTATATTTATGTAGCTGAATGTTATTTTAACTTGCATTGATCAATGCTTGCTTCCAATCTAATGCATGAAAAAGTCTATCAAGGATAATGCTTATTCACTGTGAATCTTGGTTAGAAATAGATCCTCAGGTGATACATCCATGATGAGCCATTTTAAAGAGAGTATTATACGTCTCTCAAAGCCTTTTGGGAGGGAGGAGGGAAAAGGTACTTTGAGACAATAGGAAGCTGATTCAATAGCTGCACATGGTGCAGCCTTTGCAAAACAAGCTGAACTCCACAGTGCTTTTATGTAATGCAAATGATTTAGATGAAATGAGAGGAAGAACTGAGAGAAACTAAGGACAGGCCCAGCAAAGGCTAATTAAAATGAGGTGGATGCAAATCTTTGCAGGAGTTTGGAAGGATGAACTGTTCCATCCCTGCTGCTGCTTGCAGAGATGTTTGCTTTCAGATTGGCAGCAGGAACAGGTAGCTGGAGTGGTAATCTCCTAAAGAAATGAATGTTTTCATGGTCTCTCTGGGGCTGTTTAACAGACCTACAGGGTTTGATGAAGCAGAGACATGTCTCCATATCAGGTACTTGATCAGTCTTCATCCGCTAACACTGACAGTCCTTAGTTAATAGTTTTTGTCCAGTAAGGTAATAGATGAAAGGTGGTTTTCACCCTTCATTTTAAAACTGTTGTCAAAATACAGCATGGGCAAGTGGTTTGCTTTAAAGGGTCACCTGTATCATAGTACGTGAGTGTCTCTGCTTGAGCTAGGAGCTACTTCAGCAAGTGAAAGCAATAAAACATGCATCCAAATGCTACACCACCCAAATCACTGCTGTGAATGACAGCACTACATGGAGGGGTGACAGAGCTCATGTGCAAAAATATGAAGACATCTTGAGGGCTCAGTCCAGCTCCTGGATCTCCACTCTAAGCCCTCTACAACATCTGCCCTGGGTACTGTGAACATCTCCCCAGAACCAGGTGTGGAAACACTGAGTTGTCACTGAATGAAACCATTTTTTTCCTGAATGCCCTTTACTTATTAAAGTAGTTCATGCCTAGGAGGGGGTGTGACAGCCAGGATATAATTAGAAGTGCATTCATCACTCCTGCTGGTAATTGTTTTCTAAGAACACATAAAAAGAGAATCGATTGCTTTCTGGAGTGCCTCATCACACTGCAGGTACCACTCACAAATCACATGGAGCTGGGGAGCCCAGCCCTGTCCCTGGCAGTGTTCATCTCCGTGATGCACCCCACTGCTCCATGTCCATGGGGGACATGTGAGCAATGGCAAGAAAAATGAGACCCCATCGAGAGAGATTTATGGGCCTGGGAAACAAGTGCCTGCGGTGGCAGCCTGGCCCCAGCTCTTAGAGCTGCTTTGTGAACTGCTGGAACTTGGGCCATTTGCAAAGTGGAAAAGAAAAGGAAAAGAATGGAAAATGAAGTAAATGTGTTTCTTCAGATTTGGGATTCAGGCTCCACCTTGGTTATGACACAGTGCATCAAAATCTCTTTGTTTTGGATAACTGTGACTGCAAATGATGCGTTTCTTGATCTGGCAGGGAAGGGTTTAAAAGCCTTCCTGTAAAAATGAGGCCAGTTGATGTGTGCCTTGGCTGTTTATTACACAAAATGAAAGTGGGTATGAAATGCTACTGAATCAAAATGGCAATGCTCTACCAGATGCAGAATGCCTCTTATCAGTACCTTTATGCTTATGACTGTGCTGAAGGTTATTTTCTGAGGCCCTCGAGACAAGAGGGATGTGAATCTGCTTGAGCAGGTCCAGAGGAGGCCATGGAGATGCTGTGTGGGCTGGAGCAGCTCTGCTCTGGAGCCAGGCTGAGAGAGCTGGGCTGGTTCACCCAGAGAAGAGAAGGCTCCTTAAGGGAAGACCTTAGAGCAGCTCCAGTGCCTAAAGGGGCTGCAGGAAACCTGGAGAGGGGCTTTGGACAAGGGCCTGTAGG
>JANHGB010040665.1:0-32851 GCA_026283785.1 Coracopsis vasa | reverse complement strand
AAACTTAACAATACTTCAAACTAATTCTAAAGGTTATATACTTCATTTTGTAATTTTGTACTACCCCTTGTTTCAATGTGCAACAAAGAAGATCCTTAAAATGCTCAGAATTGAACATTTCATTCTTTAATGAGTGTAGCAGCTTTGTGTTTGATCCTGAAGTTATTAGAAAATAAAACTTCCAGTCTTGGAGTAGCAGGGAGAACCTCCAAGGGATACTGACACCAAGTGAGTGCAAAGCAACTGGTTTGGGCTTGGCCCTAAATCTAAGAAAGTCAGAAAAGCTGTTAAGCATAGGTTTCTTTAGTAGAGAGAGGGTTTCAGGACTTTAAGAAAGAACTCCTCTGGGGCATCTTCTAGACATTAAGTCACAGATGTAGATGCATTTAAAATAGAATAATAACTTCAGCTACTGTTTATTACTATCACTCATATCAGTAATATCTAGGAACTGACCCTTGGTCTTCTCTTGAATGCCTGGCATTTCTACTGAGAACTTTGAGTAAATACATGATGTCCTCAACTTTACTTTCTGATGGCTTGAAAATGCATGTCAAATTGTGAAATTCACATATCCAAATGCATAACTACAATAAACCATAGCAGAGAAATGACAGCATCTTTTATTAAAATTATGTGGCTCATATAGTATAAAAGTCCAGAAACTAATGTATTACTACTTGAATATGGGCTGTTTATGTTGTGTTCACATAGCAATAATGTACATCTAACAAGGAAGTCTTCAAAATTTTAAAAATCTCTCTTCTGGATATAGGCCCCAAAAGAACCTAGCAAAGTCACCTCTATTAATCTATTGATCAGATTTCTCCACAAATGTTTCACTTTTTGCTCTTTGAAGTCTGTGCCAAACAAGCTTGCAAATGAAAAATGCCCCTGTCCCTTTTAGGGGAAAAAAAAAAAGGTCTGGCATGCAAGCTATTCTCAAGCTATGTCAGGAATTTAACATGTTAAAGGCTCTGGCCATGTTTCTGGAAGTACTTGTTGTAAGACTCTGTAGAATTCGTGTACCTAGAGACATCCAGAGACAGCATTCACTTCTGTTTACATTAGACTGAGTATGAAACTTGTGGAACAGTGGATTTCTGCTATCTGAGATTCCAGTTCAAGAATGCTGTCCTATCAATGAATGGATTTGAGAATGTTCATTGCTTTTAGCACATGCTCCTCTCCATGCAAAAACGCAAGACATAAATTTGCCAGAAATAAAAACACTGGGCAGGCTGTCTTAGTTCATCCTCAAAGAAGTTCAGAAACTGTTTTTCAGACCAGGGTTAGGTACATGGAACTTCGGAACAAACTTGCATAGTTGGTATAACTGTGTAAGTCAATGAACCTTTCAGGTAGAAAACTTTCATTCCTTTTTTGAAGTCTGCTCATGTTCAGGGTACGCTTCTTTGGAGCATAGTGTTTAAAAATAATTTCCCTTGAAGTGAACAAATGACTACTGAAGACAAATGTTTTGACCAGGAATTTGTATTTACTGGCATGTTCAGAGCTGGGATCAATGAGTGGACACAGCTTGAAAAGCCAATCAACCTTTAAGCAGTGAAGAGCCTGAGAGCTGCTGCAGTTGTAGAACAGTAGGTATCTGTTTCTAGTTGCAGTAAGGAGGGGGACAGATCATTATAAAATCAATAGATTTGGTGTTTTTTTTCTATGTTTTTTAAATGCTTTCATACATTCGTACAGAGAATGTTTAATAGTTTTCTGTTACTTTTAAAGATATTTCTTTATTTTAATATTTCATAAATTGTCAATTTGCATGTAAATATTTTAAAAAATAAACTCACATCAGTAAAGAAAAATGTATTTTATAACGTCTTTTCTTCTAATTGTTCTCCAAAGCTTTTCTAAGAATTTGTGTTACTAATGCAGCTAGACTTCAACAATAATAAAAGGAAACCAAAAAACGACATTTTGAGGCAAGGGCTAAGTCATAAGTGAAGAATGTAGAATAAAGAGATCTGTAATGAACACTAAAACTTGAAAGGGCACACTGATCTAAAGTGTTCTAATGTTAAATTTTGAACTCAGGTAACAATGAAATGGGAGGGTTCAACTCACTCAACTTCACATATATACCTTTGAGACATCAGGGCTGGGGATCCAGCTTTCTTCTGCAGACACTGGACAGAAAGAGAAGTTTTCTGGCATGTAGCTGATCTCATCTGTAGTACGCCTTTACTGTGAGATGAGATGCACCCTGTGATTGTCAGTTCACCCCATTGGCCATACAGGTAGTATATGCACTCAGATGCGGATATCTTGACTGCATAATTTTGTCAAGTGAAGCATATTACAAAGGTCTGGGTTTTGTTTGCTTTGGTTTGGTTTGGTTTGGTTTCCAACAGAAATAATTGAAGGAAATACTGTTGACAAGGATCTCTGGTGGAAAAGCACAGACTGTCTTTTAAAGGTTAGTGCTTCATGGAAAAACTTGAGGTTAATATTTGGTTTTATTTCCACCTGTGTGACTCCACTGTGACTCCAGAACACTTTATTGAATAGATCTTGATTTATTATAAGGCAGATAATATTAAAGTATTGTTTTAAGCATGATGAAAATACCATGCTCATTCAAGTCTGGAAGTACATTGTATTCGTTATATATAGGCCTAATTGAAATTATTTTTTTTTTTAACTGATGCTTTAAAATTATGCATAAGTAATTTATTCAATGTATAGTGAATACCTAAATCAGCTATTTTATTTTTCACATCATGGTTTCATTTGAAATAGCCCCATTTCGTTATTTTGTAATATGGCTTTAAAATCACCCAGATTAGAACCCTTCACCCAGGACCCAATTAATCCCACCTAAATAGATCTGCTTACAGCACAAATACTGTTGAAATCAGTGGACAAATTCCACTGAGTTGAATGGACACACTTCAAGGGGCACACTCTCTTTTCATAATCAGTGTTACAAATTTTCAAAAGATTATAACATTAAATCAAAACCAATCTTATGTGTTCAGGAAAAATCACATATCTACACTATTCTGATCAGCTTCACATTTCATGCCCATTCCATTCCATTTGAAAATGGTGCTGAAATGTGTCTATAACTGAGAAAATAAGGGTGTTTATTTTCTTTTATACAAAATTTGCTATTTTCCCAAGCTTTTACAATCATAATTTCCTAGAAATTGGCACAGAGGAAATCAATCCTTTGATTATCCAGAGACATAAGTTAGTTAGAAAAAAACTGTTTATATGTACTAATGGTATAACAATTCAGTTACAGAAACAGACATGAAATGTAAATATTGTATAATATTACAGTGAATGTGCAGTACAGGAAAAACTATGAAATACTGGCAAATCACTGGGCAGATGAAATGAAACTAGCAAACATCCATGCAGACATAGTCAAGACTAATTTTACTCTTTCTGGAGTAGTCCACAGCCTCATGGCCTAAAAGTCCATGAAGAGAAGGCTTGTGGAACAGACAATATGTGGTAGAATAAATGAAGGAAAAAAGATAGCAATTCAAACAGAAATTAGCAACAGCAGCTTCTGTCAGGCATATTTTATTGGAGCTGTTATTCCATTTTTCTGGAAGACGTAGGTAGAAGGTACTGTAATTGATTTTTTCAGATTTGTAAAAAAGTCGCACATCTCAGAATAACTGTTGTGCCAAAAAAACCCAACTATGCATGAACTTTCATGCATGAACATACATCTCTGCTGCTGCAGTCGTGTCTGTAGTCCCACCTCTTGGGAACAAGCATGAGGAAAGAGAATGCATTCAATGCTTAGTGTTAGGTGGTGTGACACCTATCTCTACAGCTTATTTCTGCAGGCAAAGCTTAGAAGGGTAAGAGTGAAACATAGTAGTGCTTTGTCCCATCAGGAGATTTGTTTCACTGGAGCTGAACTGTAGAAAAAAAAATATACGGACCAGATCTACAAAAACTAAACAATAGTTTTTAAAGGTAAAATTAACCTGACTATATGTTCTTGTCAATGAGCCTTATTTTACAGGACATTTTAAACAATGCAAGAAAACAGAATAAGTGAATCCTCCAGATTAAAAACAAGCAGCAAAACTCAAAAACAACAAGCAAGACTCTTCTGATTCTCTTGTTGAATGTACCAAAACTTGGTCATCAGAGTAACAGCTGGTCAACGAAAGAGCTTACATCAGTCTGAGGTTGCTGCCTTTGGTGGGAGGGGAAATAGCTGATCCAAGTCACCCAGGGGTGAGGAGGAAAGCATAAATAAAGTTTGATTTTGGGAGAAGAATGAAAAAGAGCAGCTAAGTGACAGCATAGTGATCGACAGGATGCTTGTTTGGCAAAGTTAAAGTAGTTTATCTGGCTTAAAGACAAAGTAGGAAAATGGGTTGGAAGGTCGTGACCAGGAGCCAATCAACCAAGAATCTGTGCTGGGAGTATTAACTATACAGTTATCTCAAAACTGAGAAGTCATCAACCAACCATCTCATCCTAGTATTTTCTAGCCTTGCTCTTTGCCCTTTGGATAGCTGAACACACATTTACAAAATACATTTTCTGTTACTCAGATGATGAGTTTAAAAGAGACAGACAAAAGAATCTAGTAAATGATACATCTGCTTAAATATAAGATCCTACATGTGTCACTTTTCCTTTAGTAAGGATCTGCTTTACCTGTCTTACTAGACAGGTGCTGTTCAACACCCTCAGAGGGAGACTGTCCACCTGCAGTTCTGCCCCATAGAATTTGCAGGACACATTTTCTGCTGCAGCAACAACAGTTGCTGTGCTCAGTAAATAACATGTGCAGAGCTATGACTGCTGGGTTTGATATTCACAGAAAAACTAAACCTTGTCAGCCTTGAGATACTGAGCGGGAGTACTGACAGACAGAGAAAACAATTAGGTCTGCTGAAGCTAAAACACACTTGAGTCATATTATTTCTACTGCTGTAAATGTTATTAGTAGATATTGATTCATTTCACTAGTAACCAGGCAGCAAATCAAAGGCTTTAAAATCTTCCGCTTGGGTGGGAGGTTTGATATATACTGGTCTGTGCAGCGGCTGTAAACGGGCTTGGTTCATTATATCAGTGTAATTAAGTTAAAATGTCATGAAAATGAAATATTCTGGAAAATCTAGAAATATTTCCTTATATAGTGTGAATAACATATAGAAAACAGATTTCTATAGAAGATATCGTGTATATAAACAAGTACTGAATATTAATCCATATTCATGTTTTCCTTTTATAGCAATCAAAAGCAGGGAAAGATTTTTTGAAATTTAAAGTGTGACTGCCTCAGAGATGCAGCCTTTTCAAACCTCAGCTGGATCCGTTAAAGTGGACAGAAATATATCAGGAGCAAGGAAGTAGATGCAACTCAGAGGAACAAGTAAACGAGGGACAGTTTAGGCTTGCTCCCTTTTGTAGTCTCCAGACTTATATTCTTATTTACATTGTGCTATATATTCATAATGTATAATAATATGTGCATTACATGAATTTGGCTTATACTGTAACAGGAACAATGCTATAACCAATGCACAGGGATAAGCCCACAGTGAAGAAGGTGGGAATCCCCAGGGTGGTCACAGTGCCCTGGCATGGTACCAGCCTACTGGAGAGATGTGGTTGGTACTCTTTTTCCTAGCTTGCTGTGACAGTCCATCAGGGACTTTTGGCAGCCAGGAGAGTCCAGGAAGGGCATGGCACTGTTTATTGCAAGGGTCACTATACTGCAGGCAGCCTAAGCACACTTTCATTTTAGGCCACTTGTAAGGAAAATAGGGATGAAATAGTTTTGCAAATGTACTTAGATATAAGCATCTTAATCTTAGATCAAGCATCTTAAGAGATGTGGATGTTGCCAGTGAAACCAACACCAAGTGCTTTGTCAAACTTCGCCATGGCTACATCCTTGTCCACATAGAAAGTGGACAGAGGAATTAAAATGTTTTGAAGTTTATATTAAGTTGGAAAGTAGGCTGAAGGAAGCCTAATTCAGCTTTTTGTTACTACTTTGGCAAATCCTGCCTGGGGACTACCCTAATTCTGAACAGATCTTGGCAGATAATAGCTGTTAAATGGAGTGATGAAGTATAATTAATATAGAGGATTTGGCCTATTCTGTTACTGGTAACTCTTGTTCCAGCTTCTCTGAGAAGGCTGCCTACAAGTAGAGGCTTGGGACTAAATGTCAGAAAAATTAGGCATGAAAATTAGGAGAGTAATCAATACCTACTGCAAGGCTGTTAAACTACACTGAGTAAGGATGCATTATACTGCCTTGTACTTATGCTTACAATTTAACAAAAGCCTGTAGTTTAACTCAGTCAAGTTGGATTACAGATACACATGTAAGCTACCTGATTCAAAAGACCTCTTATCACTCAATCTAGCTCCAAATATTACAAGGATGTATGTTATAAATGCATCACTAGAGACTGATTTTTGTGTGTTGGGTGTGTGAATGTTCTGTATTCCTACTGACAAGCTTGAAATGCATCTTGCCTATACTCTTTATATAAAGACAACTGTAAATAGGATATGTTGGATTTTAGCTGTTGAATAGATAGGTCTTCTTATTATTGTGAAGTCAGTGATACACTAATGTTGGGCTGTTTTGCAGCTTGCTGGACTGCCTGAATACAGAAATTAATCCAGATTTGAATGGAGTTCATGGTCAGAGATGGCCACAGCCATTGATGTTTGAAATGGTAGACTGCAGAAGAAAACACAACAGAAAGATAGTCCTTGTTTATGAATTTCTAGATATTATAGCAAATACAGCAGTAAAAGTGTTTCCCCTCTTGATTACACACATAACTGAGTTTATTATCCAGAATCAGAAGTGTACAGGCTTTATCAGAAACCTTTTCAAACTATTTCTTCTTTTGGCATGAATTAGAAAGGTTTAAAATGATTTTTTTGTGTTTCTGGTTGAAAAGGATCTTAAAAAGGCACCATTTGAAATTAATGTATCCTGACGGATTTTTTTCTTTCTCACTCTTTTAATCCACCTGTTATTTTCTTCAACACTTATTTTATTTTGACAATGTCTGCATCTTGCCCTTCCATCTAAATTTCCACTGCTGTGAAGAGTGTTTTGGAAAAAGAGTTGGATTTTTATTTTATTTTCTGCTATAAGGACTAGGAAAAAACTTGCCTGATGGAGCTATTACCTTCAAGTACATTGCCAATCTGATGATAATGAAAGTTATTTCCTCCTGTAGTTAAAAATACACTTTTCAGAGTAATCATTTTAGTCCTCCAGCCACTTCTGATGACTCATTACCCCAAGGCAGGGATCGACAGCATTGTTCATGAAGTTCACAACCAAAAGAATATTAAAAATATAAAATCTTGTAAATCAGTGTTTCTCTGAGTGTGAAAAACAATTAAATCCATATGGAGGTGTAGATCTGAAACTGAAACAAACTACATACTAAGACCGACACACTAAATAACAGCTTTAAGTACTTGATTATTGAATTTTGAAGATTTTGGAAACCACCTGACATGGCAAAAAAAGCAAAATAAGGGCAAATCGGCACTTTGAGAAACACATGAATGCATAACGTAGGCTGATAGCAGCTTTGCAACCTCCACTTAGCCTACTCCAGATCTCTAGGTTCTTATTGCATCATGTAGTTCAGGTGTTAGGGTATTTCCAATGTGTTTCATGGATTTTAGCTCCGCTTGTAGAGTCTGTACTTTCATTTAATCGTCCCAAGTTCTTTTAAAACGTTTAGGGGGTCTCCAAATAGTCATAGTGTAATGAATTAAGACTGTCGACTTGTGAAGACACATGTTCAACAGGGTTGTTTGGAAAGACAACTGACCAGTCCATCCCACCGTTACAGAAATAAATGTTGCACTTTCCCAGGAACAAAGTGCCCTATCATTGAGGCAAAAGCACTCCAGGTCGACGGACTTCTAGAAAGCTGCCTGTTATACTCACACAGGTGGAAAACTATGGTAAACTGGTCAGATACAGGACATGTGGATGTTTACAAAAATAAATAAACGAAATAATAAAAACTTTCCTGCAGCAGTTGCACCTCTGAGTGCTGTAACTTCTAGAAAAACATAACTTAGGTATTACTTGACTATATAACAACCTCCTGAAGCAGCCTCTCTGGTGGCAGCATAACATACATTGTGTAGGAGGAGGTGCAACTTCTATTGTGACTGTGGTTTATTAACCTTCTGCTAAGGAAGTCCCTGAAGAAGTGATGTATTGCAAAGAAGAGAACAAGAATCCTTATATAAAGCCCCCTCTACCTTCACCAATGAAACAGAGATGCTTTGGTGCGTGAGCTCTGCTCATTGCTGTTCTTTCAAACTTCTAGTCACTGAAACAGGCTTTTGTGATTGTGCGGGTGGTGTGTTGTGTCTGCGAGAAGCAGATCAGCCAGCACATGTGTGGGCAGCTGCCTTATTGTAGTTTAGAGAGGTTTGTCAGTGAGATGGAAGTTGGAAGAGTGGCAGAATCAGCTTGAGGCTATGCAGGAGCAAACCAGGTGGCCCTGTGCATGCTCTGCTTTCAGATGGGAGAAGAGATGCTTCACTGGAAAGGAGCTTAAATTCCAAGAAATTCCAGTAAAATATAAAAGCTAAAAATAGCAGGCTGGCTCTTTGTCTGGAGTAAATCAGCAGGGGTGTGTTGAATCCCTGGATTTACCTCAGCTGAGGATCTCATCCTGTGCCCTGTGCACTTCTCTCTCCTTCTACTGCTCTGCCAGCACTTTGGGGGATAACTGGATCATCTTGATTTAATCACATGCCCGTGCCAAGGTGGGAGAAGTTAGCGTCATACAAAATTTTAATATCAAATCTTATGCATTTATTGTTTTTCATATTTGTATTTCATTCTGAATGAGTTTGCTGCTATAAAATGAAAGTTTAGTGTATGATATAGGTTTTTTTTTTTAACCATCAATAGCAGTCCAGTTGAAATCAAGAGAAACATTTTAAGGTAAAACTATCACAGCAAGAAAACAGTTGCTGTCATCTGGTCTCTGAAACCAGGAGACTGTAAAACAATCAGTGACCTGAATTTGCAAGTCTATTTTGTACAACTTATATGTATTTTCAGAAAATATACAAATTGCCATGAAGGAAACTTTTTGTCCCTTCTGCTGAAATTAGTGCTTAACTTAAAAAAAAATTAGTTAAGCATTTTACCTGGAAGCACAGCATGTTCCTTGTTTGAAGTTAATTTAAATA
Organism: Coracopsis vasa; assembly: GCA_026283785.1. Lineage (NCBI taxonomy): Eukaryota > Metazoa > Chordata > Aves > Psittaciformes > Psittacidae > Coracopsis > Coracopsis vasa. The sequence continues at coordinate 23,635 of JANHGB010040665.1, read as the reverse complement.
AATGAGAGGCCATCCACTGCAGCAATCAATTAATTGTCAAGGCTTTCTTGTATCAAATCATTTTTGAAGAAAAACAAGAGAAGTGAACCCTGCTTTGGAAACTTTAAAATAAAAACATGTTTCAAGACCTGAAAAAGGTTTTCTGTAATCTAGTGGCACACATTTAATAAGCCCACTCCTACATTTACAGTCTACAAGCAACATGTCAGTCTCTGCAGGATCAGGGCTTCTGTGTGTAGAAAGGACAAGAAATGGAGTTTGTGAGATAGCTCTTTCCAGCCTCCCAGTTGTTCTATGTGAATCCCTTCAGAACTAGAAAATTTCCAAAAATCAGCCCAAATTTAATAAGATATCACTATACATAGCAGGGAAGAACAGCTCTCTAAAGTTTTACCATTAAAAAAAGCCTATTAACCTGGCATTTCTTAATATGAACTTGTTCCAGCTCATCTCCTCTGTTTCTTATTGCCATTCATGTCCTTGTTTAAAATAGCAGAGTCTCCATCAATTTTTATTTCTCTGTCATCAATTATTCCTCTCAGCCTTGAGCCATATTAAACCAAAGCTTTCATACTTTCCATCCGTTGTCATCTGTCTCATGCTCAGCTTTTATTTGTGCTTAAAGCGCTCTTAGTAAGGAAAAAGTCCAAAGAAAGTGTGGTTAGGATCCTATCCTTTGTTCTCTTACTTTAAAATATAAGCATTAGAGGTAGACAAATAATTTGTAACAAAAGGTAAATAAAAGAAAATTTTTTGTGACTATTGTGGTTTATCTGAAAACCTTGAAAATCTATTACATTCAGGACATGCAATAAAGTAATATAATATGAGCTGTTACGAATTACAGAATGCATGTGTATTAAATAAAGTCAAAATACAATGTGATATTAGGTCATCAGATTGTCAGTGTACTTTAAACCCCTGGGCTGTTTATATATAGGTAGCAGCATTGAAAGATTCATCATTTCAGGAGATTTATAAATAGCTATGTAATGTTGTTCCCTATATGAATAACACATTTTCAGTGTTTCATATTACAGCTTGAAAATCATGTCATACTCATTACTGTACATTAAGCCACAGGACTTTGGCTCTTCTCTGAGTTAATTAGTGAGAAAAAAGTAGTAAAATGCCATAGTACATTAGAGCTGGTAGAATAGAAGAGAAAAGAAGAGGCAAGGAAAGACATAAAAAGAAAACTCATTTTCAGTTGTGATTTATGTATGCATTGAGTTCCATATAGTAAGCACATGCACAAATATATTTATACAGATTATACTGTTAACTTGGCTGTGATAGAAAACTTTTTTTGTAGCCAAACTCTATTTGGAAATAATGCAGCTAAATATGTTAATTTTCCAAACTAATTTTTAGGCAGCACTTTTTATTTCATTTATAGCTTAGAGTACATTCAAATTTCACACAAATTCCTGTCCTGCAGGGAGTATGGTCTCCAGGTCACTTCAGAAAGTTCACTTTCTTTTGCCTCCCAAGGGAATATAATCCACCCTTGATTGTGAAAGACCCCTGAATACCTCACACATGTGCAAGGCTCTGGCATGTCTCTGGACGTCATTTTCTGGCTACCTGAACCCATTGAGAGAACGAAAGTGGATTTAGACCGTACCATCCTGCTGTATGATAATGTTGATGAAAATGGGTAGCGTGGTGTAAAAGGGCTCAGCTTTTCTGGAAGGCCAGAAAAAGTCTCAGGCTTATACTCTGCCATTAAAAAAAATGAAAAACATCACCAAGCAGCCTTCAGCTGCAAATATAGAAGCATGGGTGGAGGAAGAGAACAGAAAGAAATGACTCTTTCTTTCTAACAACCTGCAAGACTCTATTAAATTAACATCAATGGATTTCTGAATAGTTCAGCATTTTGAGGATTGAAGTTGCTCTTACAGAAGCAAATGCAAACCAGCTCTGGAGTAAATCTCAACTGGTTTACATCTTGGTTTGCTGGAGTTCTGCCTATGGATATCACAGCTCCATGGCATTGCTTGCCGGCTCTGGTTTTGTTTTGAAAATACAGTACATCTTTTCTGAGAATCCAATTCTGACTTTCTTCTTGCTTAAGTGGGGAACTGCAATGATCACAATGGTCCAGGCTACAGTTTTACAAGGGCGTTTTCCTAGTGAGGTTGATTTGCTGTAACGCCTATTGATTCAACAAACTGTAGCTTGGAAGAAAGGAGGAGCTGTGAATGGAGCTTGGCTTCAGGAATTAAATTACCCTAATGTAACTTCTAATGGACCTACCAGCAGTGTCCACTCTTTCCAGAAGGCCCGGAAAACAGCTCTGTCCCTAATTTCAGCCATTATCACAGACAGTTGCATTGCTAATGCTGTGTATTGATAAAAGGATAAATGGTATTTTTGCTCTCAGTGTCAGGAGGGCTGGATATCACATTAAAGGCACAGATCGCTGAAGTTCTGTCCTTGAAATAGTCATGGCTTTCAATTTCTTTCTCAGCATGTGTTTAAATATTCCCAAGAGCCCCAAACTGCCTCCAGTTGCTTCCTGTTTAAATAAAAGATGATTCCTCTTTTTATTCTGTGGAATCCATTCAAAGGAAAAGGTCATGCCCAAAGGGAGAAAGCAATTTCCTTATTCTTCATTTCAGAGCCCTAGGGATTTGTAATTTAAGTTTCCCAGAACAGTCTCAATTTTTTTTAATTGATTTTTTTTCTTTTTTTTTTTTTTTTTTGCTGTATGTGTGTGGTGGTTTGCTTCTTTGGTTTGTTTTTTTTTTTTTTTTTTTTTTGAGGAGGTGGTTTGTCTAGTCCTAAAGCAAAACCTTTACAGCATTTAGAGTTGTTAAACCCCTGGCAGCTCAGAAATTCAGCATGCCTGAGATATCTTCAGGTTAGGTAGAAGGATAATTAAAAGAACTTATTTCTTTTAACTTATTTTGTTACTGATGCTTGACATCCTTGATTTTAAATGTATCTTTCTTTCCTATTTAATAAGGGAACACCATGAAGTACTTCCTGGGGGAAGGATTAATGTTTAATAATAAGCATTTTCTCTTTGTGACTACAAAGTTAAAATTTTTCAGACTTCTCAACATTTTTATCTGAAAATTGAGGTGACTTGGCTGTTATACTGATGTAAGCAAATTATCCCATGAATCTCCAATGAAATTTGAAAAGAGGTTTGTTTTCCTGATGATGTAATAGAGCTTAATGATTTCAAAATTTGGGTTTGAATTTTTTATTTATTTTTGTTGTATATGTCTGACACTGATGAAACAAGGTTAATGAATACTAGAAATGGGACAAAATCTTCAAGGGTAAGCCTCTGTGGACATGGTAAACACTATTGTAAATGGATCTAAGTCAAGTTCAGCCTCGGGAATAAAAATGTAACATCCCCAAATTGCTAGATTAAATTACTGTAATTTTTTTTTTGAAGAATGGATGATAGATCTCTCACATGATGTAAATAGCTGCTAGCATAAATTATTAAATATAAATATTTGTTTTAAATTTTATTCTAATATTCAGAAGTGTTCAACTTTGTTAAAAAATCAGTAAAGAAGATAATACGTTTGGCTGAAATCTGAATTCTCTTCATATACTTGCATTTTCCCTTCTTATTAGTAAAGAGAAGGTGCTTCCTAAATTACCCAGCTATGCCAAACCAACAAGTATGTAGAATGTCTTTTATATTTATGATTTTAGGCTACTTTTATTTTCTTTAAAGCCTCTTTTCCTCACTTGTCCGTTGTTACAGAAACTTTGTTTAGCTAGACCTCTGGAAATATCCTGGTCAGCCAGATGAGGAACATTGTTGGGGCTCCCTGTCACCTACTTGACTGCCTTTACTTGCCACCAACCCTCCCCTCACATCTTCCTGACCATCTTCCTCGACCCAAGCATGTTCCAGACTGTGCAATCACTTCTCCCCCTGTACCTACCCTTCCCAAAGGCTGCCCCAAGAAGCTTTAGATCAAAGTTTGCATTCTGTCCCAGGTACTTGGGCCCCCCTCATCACAACATGCCTTGCAATGGCCTGCAGCACCATTGGCAGCCTGGACACTCTCTAAATGAGGAGCACCTGGTGACTGCCCAGCATTGACAAGGTTTAGCTTTTTTAAGCATGGACAATTGCTGAGCATAGCAGCCGCTATCATGTTATGAAATGAGGGACTGCAATACAAACTGATCAGACTGTTTCAAAACAACAGTCATTAGAAGCTGAGATTTCAAGCTTACGTAAACAAACAATCTTAATGAATATTTACAGATAAAAATTGGTTTAGAACTGCCTAGATAGGCTCGTGTATAATTCAGTAATCAGAGGTGAGAATCAAAGACCTGCAATCTATGTTCCTTAATGTAGCATTAGGGGTATACATTTTTATAAGTAGGCCATCACCTATTCCTATCCCATACAAGTCCAGACTGATTACCTCCTACATATGCATTTATTATTCATAAGTATTTACTGAAAACTATGGATTAACCATTTTAAGAGCATGGTTCTTTTGTGAACTTTCTGCCCAGCTTTCCACATTTCTGTTCTGTGATGGATAACATTGTGAGGGGATGACTGAATTTTATCAGTAGAGCTAATTATGGAGCATGGGACTATGACATAAACTTTCCTTATAAATAATCATGGAGTTAAAAAAAATAACCATGGATGCTAAAAACCCTATAACTTTTGGCACACAAAGTACATTACATACTTGAGAACAGCCTTCGTGGGTCAATGAATAATGTGAATACACAACCATAGCAAACCAAAATGATAGTCTCTGTTTGCAGAGACATTGTGGATCAGGCTTCCTTAACTGTGTGATGCTGACTGAAGCCATGTATGAGAAATTGTTCTATCAAGCTGAATGAAATTTCACAGGGATGCCATCATGGCCATATAATACTCTTAATCTGACTATGATTATTGCTGCTTGGCTTGAACAGATGAGGTCTGGGGGAGCGTGTGTGCGTGAGAAAGATAACAGGAAGGATGACAAGTGACAAAATATGCTACAGCAAAAAAAAGGACTGTTGCTATTCCATCCAAGGTACTGGAAGTGATCTCTTCAGCAAATGCAAGAAGCCAAAATGCTCTTTCTAAATTTTCATTTAATGCATATACAATTGTGTACAATTACAAACCCATTAGTACATCTAGAAGAGTATTTAAATGAATATGAAAACAGGGTGCATATGTACATTTAGAGTCTGGTTTACAAACCTGAATAAAATATCCCCATGTCGAGGAGCCTCTTTCCAGCACTGACTTAACAAACTTATATCAGTCTGACCCACAAACCTTTGTATACTCAGGTACCACCTAGGAGCAACCTGATAGTAAATTGCCAGCCTGAGGAATAAACCAAACCAAATCAGACAGGACTCCTGAAAAACCCTGCTGAGGATGCACTGCCCTTTCCCTGCTTCTACCTTCTCTAATGAACAAATTGTTCAAACCAATCTGTTTTAAAACTTCAGACTGAAGAATGTGCAGCAGGTGGCAACATATGTGTCCAGTTAGTTCCAGCCAAAACAGTTTAATTTGCAGAAAAGGGCGCAGAATTTCACTGTGACTCAGCTGAGGGGGTGATCCAAAGAGAAAAGAGGATCTAGCTCAAGTGCTAGTCCTGATGAAGATAATATTTTTTAATTTAATAGCATTTCTAGACTATCCTCACCTATTGGATGTACAATTATTCACTTTATACTCTAAATTTTGTCTGTTTGGGGCTCAGAGTTTTCTTTGAGGTTTGGTCTTCTTCTGTTGCTCCGTTTCCAGAAACATTAAATTAAGAATATTTATATAGATTAAAGCTTAGGAAAGGAAAAGTGAATTAGGCCAAACCCAAATAATGGAATCTCTGACCTTTCAGCCATTCTAATAAACAAAATCAAATACTTCATTATTTTTAATATGTATAGTCTCCCTCTAGTGCTTGAACCAGTAAACACTTTTCTAACTGCAACGTGATTATGTCGTCTGAATTAGTAACTTTCATGACAATATATCAAAAGCAATTGTTCTGACCAGCAACGAGTGGCACTTGCATGTTGAATGAAGAAAATAAGAATGAATGAAGCAGCAGACTCATGAAGGCAACAGTCAAAATAACAAACAATCTATTAGAATAGCAACTGAAAGCTATTACTACCTGCTGGGTATGTGGCCAGATTTTAGTGGTTTCTCTTGAATTATGTCTTCAGTTACAAACACAATCATCATTATGAAAGTAATTTTTTTGGTGTACACCAAAACTATCACACTGAAGCCTAATAGTACACTAAAGTTCATATGGATAGGCCTGATTCCTGAAACCCCATAGTTCAAGCATGTGATGAGGTTTCATTAGGTGGAATATAACTGAATGATAAGCATATACTTAACGCTACATCAGATAATCAACAACTAGTGGAATGAGTCAAGAAATTGTATTTTCTTCTGCTAAAAATGTCCTAGTGAGGGAAGGAAAGAGGAAAGATGAGTGGGTAACTACTGTTTAAAAGAGTTTAAACTTGAGGTTCTCTTTATTTTAGGTAAGAATTATTTTGCGGAATCCTTTTGGAGCATGTAGAATACTGATGGTCAGTTTTCACCAAAAAGAAATCAGAGTGTACCTCCATCTGAAACCAAGCCAAGATAAACCAAGTCACTAGAAAGCAAACCACAAATTAGGGAAATTTATTGGAAAGGTCTCAATTATCACAAGAACATATTTTTCACAAAATTCACATTTTCACAGACAATTTCCAGTAAGCACATATATTGAAAGAGCTTTTCATTCTGAGCACTTGACATCTCAGGTATGTTGGCTGGCTGTAGCAATAACGGATAGATCTTACATAAGCACTTTTAATCACTATCTGTTGAAGAGCTTCATGAAAATGATCAGAATAATTTTTTTTTTTTTTTTTTTTTAACTAGAGTGCTAATAAACAAAGAGAACAAATTTACTGACAGATCCCCTATCTGATTAGCAATAAAATCCAGAAATTTTAAGGGGCTAAATTTTTCATGATTTTTTTTTTTGGTAGAATCATGTTCAAGTAAATGAAACTGATTGATTAATAAAAAATACAAGCATCTTGAAACCATTCTGTTTTGCAATTTTTTTGCAAATTTTTTGCAAAGTTTTCAAATTTTGCAAATTCCAAAGTTATATTTAGAATGATTATAAAATATTCTTAGGAGGACTGAGCCATTACTCAAAATTTCAGATAGAAGTAAACCTTACTTTGCTTTAGATTTTGTCAAGAAAGAATTGATAACAGAAAATGTATCTTTTAGAAAAATTGAAAACTTGTTTCCTTTCTGATTTTGCTGAGATCTGAAAGTCTGCCAGTACGCTGGAACCAGAATTTATTTGTAAAGCTTTACCTGCATGTGTGTCCAAATCCTTCTGTAAGGCAGGTAATATTGCCATTGTACTTTATAAAGTAGAAACCATTGTTTCTACTTCATAAAGTGAGCTTTGTCTGGGGTTTGGGTTTCTTTGGCCATGAGAAAGGAATTAATATTTATTTATGTATCTGTACATTTATTTATTAATTTTTAAAGAAGGTAACCTTTAAGATTCACAAGCTCCACTTTATACTAATAGAGTCTCTTTTTAGGGTTCCTCTAGAAAGATAAGGTGCAGAGATTTAAAACATTTTGTTTCACTCCAGTGAACACACATTAGCCTGGTAGATTGTGTTTTTGAGATCGGATATTTGAGCAATTATTAAAAAAATAAATAGCAGCCAGTTTGATGAATTCTGAAACAGCTCAATAAATTAAATTCAGTGTTAAAAGGAGGAAAAACAAAGCCCACAACACTATTACCTAAATAATTTGAAACTGTTCATTAAGAAAATGAGACAGTCAAGAACTGGAAAAAAAATTTAAACAGTGCATCCTACCTTTTACTAGCTTTTGTTACCTTCCTGCTTTTTCACACAAATATATCCTTCTTAACCTCCTTTCATCCCATCTTAATTACATTTTTCTCTTTCGCTCTTTACTTCTTTGTGCTGAACACTCATAAGGGAGAATTCAGCCCAAAGCTAATAAGTCACTTCTAAGATGATGGTTTTCAGTATCAAAGGTTTGGCCTGTGCTTTGGAATAGCAGACATATTAGATCACTCATTTTGTAGTGCCCTTGTTTATTGGAAAGCAACTTGACTTTATCTCCTCAGCCACAATCATGTATAATGTTTTGGGTAGTAGAATCTAGTTTAGATTATTAAATTATACATTTAGAGCTGCATTCTGATTGAATTTCCAGGTTAACATTTTTGTTGTGACTGCCTATTTTAGTTATGACTCCAGTAGGTAACTGAATGTCTCTGTCCTGACATAACATCATGCGTAAATAGGGAAATTAAGAAAAAACCTCTTTTTGCACAAAATAGCAATCTTACCCTAGCACGTTGTATTTTGGAAAGACTATGATTTTAGCAAAGCAGAACCTGAAGCTTAGCGGCAATGCGTCATGCATTCTTGCCCAAGACATTCTTCCTGAGAATATCCTGCCATCAGTCCTTTTATATAATATGACATCAATAATAAAGCAACATACTGAAACTCAATGGTCAACATTTGCAGGCTGTCTGAAAAGTTAAATTATCAGGCATCTGAAAAACTGCACTGGGGGATGCTGAAAAAGCATAAACAGAATGTGATGGAGAAGTATGGAGACAAAACATTAAGAAACACTTCAGAATAATAGTGTATAAATTCTGTATGACTCAACAGCTGTACAGGTGGAGAAAGCCCAGCATGATATCGACTGATTTAAGAAAACTTGAAGGTAGAATTAATCATTGATGTGGCTATTTCTGGAAATGAAAGAGATTTTGAAAAGGAGGAAAATGTGAAAATCATACAGATTAAGTGAATGTACCATAAAATAAGATTTCTCTTGGTAATTTAGCAGTAACAATAAAATGTGGCCAGTTCTAGGATATAACAAGAATGTGTTGGACACAGAAATTGTCTGGATTTACATATGATGCTTGTCAAGTCTATCATTCTTGAAATCCCTCCTGCATTCCTTTTTCTTTAAAGGGAATTCATGGTTCATTTGTTTGCTTCCAAAAATGAATATGAACAAAATTCATATCCTTATGGGAGGATGCACCCCATGCACAAAGTTCTGTATGCTAACAATGCAAGTAATTTCTGGTACATTTCCTCACAAAGTCAAAGAGTAGAGACTTTCATCAGCAAACATGGTGGAGAACATCATCTGTGTTCAAATGTTGACAACAGGATCGTCAAGATCCCAGGTAGTGACTGCAGTGAGATGAAAACTGAAATAAATTAAAAAAGAAAAGACAAATAGTAGAATAAGGAAAAACAATGAATAGAAAAGAAAAAAGGAGAAAATGATCTGGTGGCCATGACAGTTTGGACAGGAGGCTTCCAGGATCACAACATGCAGGGTATAGCAGTGAGGGGAGCCTCCCACCAAAAAGAAAGGGAAATATTTTGAAATACGGGACTTAGTCAAATACAGCATTTTAGCTGAAAGATTGGCAAGAAAGAGGCTTGCCCATACCTGGAATTATGATTATGTGTGAAGCAGACTTGGCAGGGGTGTTAAGAGAAAGAACCTGAACCTGAACTGAGTTTGCTGGGTCTGATGTAGATAGATACCCATTTGAAAACTTCTGACCCGAAGTAGCATAGAACTACCAACTCCTAAGAAGTTGCATAGATCCTAAAAAAATACCACCAGGGTCTGATTCTGATTTCAGAGTCTCCAAATTTTACAACCAGAAATTCCTGCTGCTTTTGCAAATGTTATGAACCTCAGCAAACATGTTTCTTTTTTTAGCACTGCTTTCTCAAGTTAAGCTGCTAGTCCTGCTTGGTAGTAACACTGTGTATTATTAAAGGCTGCAAGGAAAGCACCATGAAGCATGTGGGGAAACAGGTTTTAAATTCATCGAAAGCTCAGTGCCTAACCTGTTAGCTTTCTGCCTTTGTTTGTGCTTACAAGTTAAACAGGTTTAACATTGATCAGTGGTATCTAGGGAAATAACTGGCTGCAGTAAAAACTAACCAGAGAGACCAAAACAAGAAAATTCTAAACCCTCAGACATCCCTCCTCTCTCCCCAGCTGTTCAGCTGATTGCTATGTTTTCCCTGAACTGATGCCCCCACATATTAAGAACAGGCTGCTGCTGGAGCCATCACCTTTGGAGTGTGAAATGGAGTGGCATTAAGCTCTGGCTGCTGTGACTCATATTTGTTTGTCCTCATACAGCTCAGATTTCCTGCTGGCATCCTAGATTGCAAGAACATATGCATGGTGCATACATGGAGCAATGCCTGTTTCTTCAGACAAAGAACTGAACATTGTGTGACAGCAGGCCCACCCCTCTGGAGATTGGAGAGTGCAAATCTGTTCTGATGATGAAATCCACGGATGGTTTAATGGGAGAAGACTATGAAAGGAAACATTTCAGCAATCCTGCAGCAGAGTACTGTAGCACTCTTTCTAGAAGAGAGGCTAGGAATGAAAAATGAGTATGTGTGTAAGCAATTTCTGACACTGTAGAATCAGGGCAGAACTACAGCTGCTGACCTTTATGTAATGTTTTGCAATAGCCATACATTTTGATCTTCAACTTCTTGTTAATGAAAAGTTATGGAAAAATTGCTACATGAGAATCCTTTAAAAAAGCTTTTTGAAGACTTCGTTTGTGGGAGAAATTTGTCTTGGCCTATTGCTCTGAAGGTGTTGACACTTAAAGTTTGTTTTCTTCATCAAATTATTCTCTCAGTAAAACTGTACAACTTCCCACACCACGCAGGGCTCTGTGCTTCCTTTCCTGTGCTGCTCACTCATCACCCTGACCCCAGAGAGCTGATATCATACAGCACAAACTGCACTTTTTTGGCATGCATTTGAGAAATCTGCTACTTCTACATCATTTATACATGGATGAGAAAGAATTCAAATTTGATCAGCTAAAAGCAAGAACTTAATCCAGAAGTGTGTCTTGGTCTCTGTCATCTAAACTTTGGCTGCCACATTTGCAGGTGTGGATGAAGCAACTGGGCAGACTGCAGAAGTGTGCACCACTGATTAATGATGTGCAACACCCAGAGCAGGCAAGGGTCTGGCTTTCTGCTGGGTTCAGGATAGCAGAAATATTGGTTTCTGTGGGCTCAAAATACTGGAAGTGTTTAATAAGGGAGGAGAAATGGAGGAATTAATTCCATTTTTTGATACTGAATTTATGCAGATCAAAGAATTGTTTCCTTGCACAGCAAGCAGGAATTGAATGACAGCATAGCTATTGCCTAAAAAATCAATGATACTGTGTTGTTCAACCTAAAAAAGTATTTAACAGTATGTTTGTTTTCCACACTGTTAAACGCTGAACCTGTTGGAGCACTGGGGACTTTTAATTTCTAAAGAGTTAAAACATAGGAAAATTTGCCAGCACAGTTTTCCTGACACACTATCTTGAAATAGACATGTGGACAGGGTTTTTTCCTGAACAAGTTTAGAACTAAAATTCCCAAATAGCACTTCTGTTCTGGAAATTTTTAGGAATTTACTTATTTGAATCTTTCACCATTCTTTCAAAGGTAGTTGAAATTGGCTAGCGGTTTCACAATATTTTTTTGGAAAAAAATGAGGCCTGTGAACAAACAAAAGCCAGCTGAATAGGCAGACAGCATAATCACATAAGAACTGTTTTCTTAGGAAACAAAACCCTGTTGGAGCACCAGAAGGCTAGTTGTCTGGGATCTCTCATCTATACCTCTGGGTAAAAGCAATGCTGGTTTACTGTTTTTTAAAGGTCTAGTCCTAACAAACCTTTGCTTAATAACCTCCCTGATCACTAATGGAAAACAAATTATTAAATATCTTCCAATACGAACTAGTATGTTCTGAAAACTGCATTTCTGAATTGTTATTAATAACATTACTTGTTCCATTTCACCGGTAGATCTGTGATACCATCACCAAAATATGCTGGGCTCTTGGCCAATATTTTTTTCTTGACTGTGGAGCAATGGCTTTTCGGCTTCTAATAATCTCTTCAAGTTCTCTCACTTTTTGTCTGCATTTCCCTCCTACTCAATATTACTCATACCCTCAGCTTCAAGAAATTAGTTTTTTAGAAGAATCATGTATGCAGCCGATTAGAACTGTCCTTAGTTACCTATTGAATAAAAACAGACCACGATCACCAGCCTGTAGGAAATCACCCACTTGTAGGTCCAAGAAACAATCTTTTTCCATCTTCACAGCAGATAGAACCAATCATTGTTGAGTATCAGACCTTTCATATAGAGAATCATGTTCTATAACTTTTAGAAACTGTGATGCCTTTACCACACAGCCTACACTTCCCAAACAAAGCATAAGTAGTTTTCTATACATGACAAGAAGGTATGGTGAACAGCTTTCTGGTGTAGTTCTTTGACCTGCTACAGATGTCCCATGATTATCATCTCCTGAGCTAAGTTACCCACATCCCAATGCTCACAAATGTTTCACCACATCTCCATGTTTTCTCTCACTGTGTCCTTACATCTTGTAACCAAATATTTTAAAATTCCAATAACTCGAAACACGCTTACTATAACCTACTTTGCCAACTACAACAACCTTCTGCTTTCCAAGAATTTTCTCTTGCTTTTAGCCTAACTATATGAACAAAAAAGGAATTTCTTCACCTTATTTCTTCTCTAGGTCAATAAATTAAAAAAAAAAATTAGTATGCAATACGTTGGTTTTATCATCTCTGTGTAAAAAATATTATTGTCATCACTATTAACTAAGTCTTCCAGACTACTTAAATTTGCCATTGACAAGGGAGACTAGTCTGTACTCCTTATTTATGAGTTTCTGTTTATACAAATTGTTGTGGAAATTTCCACAAATCCCAAATCTTCCCTTTTGTTTCAATTTATACTCAACAATCCACTGCTCTCTCACTTGCAAAGTGAATGCATCTCCAGGGAAGTCAGCTGTATCCTGTTTTATATCCTGAAAACTACAATTTACATGATTCCATGTGGTATCTCTTTATGGAAGAATGTCACAATTGCTGTAGGAGCTTCCCAAACTTATTGTTATAGATTTATTTTTATTCTAGGGAAATGTTGCAGCATCTTACTGTCCATGTGACTTCTTCTGATTTCTGTCCTAAGAGCCTGAGGTAATAATGTTTTCAGCAGTTACCAAGCTGTGTTCACTGTTAACACTAAAACCGACAAAACTTTGCCCGAAAATAAAAAAGACTGATCTTCTCTCGCTACTTATATTGAGAAACTATTCCAGAAAATGACTCCTCAGACAGTTACAGTCTAATTTTCAGCTGTGTTCTTGAGTTTACAGCATTTGTTATTCTCTCTTCTTCCCAGTATGCAGTGATAAAGGACAATGTATCTCTCTCTCAAGAGGCTGAAACACCTCTTTTGGATGCTGCTTGCTTCCTCCCATCAGGATTATTATCATGTACAGACTTTGTGGCTTTCTGTTCCATCAGGGACTTCTTGTTTGGTATCTGACTCACTGACTAGCTGTTAGTGCTGCTGTACATACAGAAAAATTGAAGGATTTCTGATTTTCATTCTCTTTTGGTCACCAGGAAACTTATTCAATTTCTTAGCATATTCCAGTCTGGTGGTTGTTGCACAAGGCCTCTGTTTATGTGGGTTTGAAATGGCATTACACAGCTGCTTCTAGATGATATGTTTTTTCCCTCTGATATGCCAATCAGATTACCTTTGATGCACTGAAAGGAATAATACATGAAATGATGTATCTCTATTTACACAGAAGAAATAAAGACCGTCTCTTGAGCTCGTAAGCCCATGTATTTGCTGGAGTTTCCCTAGTTATAGACTTGCAAGAATATCAGGTTAAAGATATTTTCTTAACTGTAGTGAAGGAATTGCCACAAAGGATGAAATTTATATTACCTGATTTTAGCCATCTAAATCTTGGACATTTTTTTCTTGTTGGTTATGTATCTCCCTTATATAAAAAAGAAGTGGAAAGAGAATATGTGACCTATCATAAATACTTTTTTTTAGTATACTTTCTGGAAGTGCTTTTCCCTCAATTTACTACACAAAGAGCCTATACCACCAGCTTTAATTAAATGTCTAAATTTTAGATATTGCTTCGGTTAATTCTGTTCTTAAAAGACTTTAGACACTGCCATAAATTTTGAGTTCTTATTTTCCATAGGTGACATTTCACACTTGTGTTTTCTGAGAAAATGCAGAAAATGCAAAAGTCCCATGTGGCCTGGGAACTGTTTTTGTTCTAGAGGGTTTTGCAAGGATGAGGAGCCAGACTGCCAACAGAAAATGAACCAAAAAGCAGAGATCACAAATGAGAGAAGAAAGATGATTCTTATTAACAGAACATATTAGCTAGTATCTTACCTATGTTTTCTAGACCTGAAATTGATGCTTCTACTGTCTTAACAGCTACTGCTTGAAATGAAAAGGTATTCTTTAGAGTTACATTTAACAAAACAGACTGTGATACTCATTATTTCTCAGGTGCCAGTAATTTCCTTTCCTTTTTGAGGCACTGGAATGGGTTGCCTGGGGAAGCTGTGAATGCTCCATCCCTGGCGGTGCTCAAGGCCAGGTTGGACAGAGCCTTGGGTGACATGGTTTAGTGTGAGGTGCCCCTGCCCATGGCAGAGGGGTTAGAACTAGATGATCTTAAGGTCCTTTCCAACCCTAACTATTCTATGTACTTGTGTCAGCAGGGTAGCAGACTTAGTCTGGATAATGTTCCAGAATTCATTGTGAATCTTCTAAATTCCCTTCATTCTGTGTCACTAATTTTTCCTTAGCAAAAATCTGACAGACCGCAGCCTGGCAATGTGCTTTCCTTCAGCAAAGGGACATACATAGAATAGTTTCTGCAAGTGACTGGTTGAAAAATACAGATTATTCAAAGAAAAGGCATTTTCTTAAACTTACCAAAATGTTGTCAATAGTATTTGTGACTATTTAAAAAACCCTTTCTGTGTATGACTTTAAACAAATCATTGATCTCTCTAATGTTTCACGTACTCCGTTTATAAAAGGGTATAATAATATTTCCTTTGCAACATGCTTCAAGCCATACAGATGAAAAACACTAGATAAGCAGCAAGTATTATCTTCATTTTTATTAAAACCTTGCTGACAGGACACAGTTAACGCTGTCCTACAAGACATGAAGATACAGTTTCATGCTTTTTGCAGACATGGTACCATACTTGATGTCCTAACTCACTCAACATAAAAATTAAACAAGATAATATAATTGTTCTCTGCTTTACCTGGTCTGAGTTATAACAACAAGATGACTACTGGGGACAACAGCTTGCTATATTCTAATAAAAATTTGGAACAGTTGCATGTACTCCATTCCAATCTCTTCTCCTTGCATAGTTTATCTCCAAAACCACCTTGGAGCAAATTTCACTTGTTTACTTCAGTAGAAGTTTTTCCACTAGGCAACTTATCTCTCACTAGTGTTTATATATAAAAATATCTCATCCATCTCTGCCAGAAAATTCAAGGAAAAGAATAAGTGTAGGATACTGAAGGCTAAGCAAACAAAAAAGTCATCAAGGTTTTGGAAAAACATTTTAGTTCATTTTCTTTGGAAGAACAAGGGAGAGCAAGCAAAGCAGTGAGTGAAACCTGGCTTCCTAGGTTTGTGTCCCTTGTTCTCCAAGCATACATCTGATTCCGCCTAAACCTTCCACTGCTGTAATAACTTCTTCTCTTAAATCTCAATGGAAAAAAGGCTGACAAGGCTGTGGCTATCCTGGATCTATGGCAAGAAAATATTTGGGCTTCAGGAGTGGTGAACTGATACCTGAATATTTTTATTTCTGAGAATATCAAGCTGAAAACAGCTACAGATCCTCCTGACTCACATCCAGTACAGCCCTGAAGGCCAAGCTCTTCAAGCATGCAAAGATTTAGGTTCATCATCTACATATTCTATCGGAGGACCTATGCTTAATCACCTCTACTCCTGTGAAATCCGCAATCCAAAGACAAACCCCATTCCAGTCTTTGCCACCTAGTGCCTCTGATCCCTGTTGATCACATGCTTGTTGTAGGTATGTGCAATCTTCAAGGAAAGGATTAAATTGCCTTTTCTCCTCTCTTTCTCTCCTTCCAGACTAAATTTTACTAAAACTTGATCTGTTTATGCATACTGTACTGCTAATACCTTGCTAGCCAGAAGTCCTATATATTAATAGTGTAATGGCTAGTAGGATGCTGCTATAGGAAAATAATGCTGATATAGAATATTTCTCTTCCCACCAAAAATAATAAAATGTATGAATATATTAAAAAAAAATCATTCTTTTATCATCACTAAGTAGGCTGTAAACTTTTAACAGACTTATATAAATTGGTTCAGCTTCTGTGCTTAGATGTTAACATGTTAAATTGAAGTGCACCTGTTTTTACAACTAGTTAGGCTGACTGCTGCTTCCCTGAAGGAAGAAAAGTGACGTGGGATCCCCAGAGTATCACTGAAATATTAGTCAAAGGCTGACAAGTATCTGAACAATTTGCTGATGCATGTAGAGCCGGCCTCCTCTCAGGGGAGTAGCTGTGACCTCAGCCCTTGCGTTGTATCTGCCTTAGTACAAATCTGACAATATTCAAGAGAATTTAAAGCCTTCAGGCTTCCTGAGTTTAATGAGCAACTTTAGCCCAGTCAAGAAAAAGGCCTCAAAAATAATCATCGTATGCCCAGCTTCCTGTGGTAGACACAGTAAATAAGAAATTATATTGGAGTTACTACTGATCATAGAAACCGGCTGCCAATATCACATCCCTCACAGATTTTAAATCAGACCTTTTAACCATGTTCAGACTTCAGGGTATGGTTGTCACGTGCAGTACCCTTAGCTATGACACAGCAATGTTTGCCTCAGGGTTGTGACAAAGATCTGTTTGAAAAAAAATAAACAAACCCAACTGTCCAGTCTTTTCTTTCAAGATGTTTCTGGAGTATGGTGACAAGTAATGCACTTGCCAGAGCTTTGTTTGCTTATACTAAAAAATGAATAGTGAAAAACAGTAAGAGAAGGAAGATTCAGAACTATCATTCTGATATTGAGTCCTATGATACTCAGTTTTGTTATTGTAATAACTACGGAGCACAGGCCTGAAGAGATATCATGGGTGATGACACTCAAGACCTGCTATCAAGACCGTGCAATACAGTAAAATTATAAAGGTTGCAGCCTTCAACTTCAGACTAGGAGTTACATAGTATTTCTTCAGGATCTCACTTTGATGGTTAGGAAGTGATTCTAATTTTCTAATGCTTTTGAGGTTCAACAGGAGTGTCTTGGATTCAATAGGAAAATTAAGTTGAATGGTTAATAGTATTTCCTTTATCATGTTTTTGTCTTGTAGTGTAGTCTGAAAGCCTTCACTAGAAACAGATGCCTAGGAAGGATCTTCTGGTTATATTCTTATTCTTGGAGCTGTCTGCAGGATTTGGTACCACTGACTTCTGGATAGCTGTCTGTGCCAGGACATGCAGTCAGCTCTTCTGCTGTTCTAGGCACCGTCTCTTATTATCCCATGTATTAAAGCCCCAGAATTCATCTAAAAAGCGGCTAAGATTTCTGCCTTTATTTTGATTGGAAGGCTGCTTTAAAACATCATTGTTCTGACTGTTTTAATTTCCAGAGCAATTTATTCATCACAACTTATACTAGGCTTTTTTAATGCCAGCATTGTTCTTAAGCTTCAAATAGCTCTTTTGAATCTCTTCTTACACCCATACAACAAACACATCTCTCAACTTTTGTTTTCTTAGTCTAAACTCCTGCCAGACAGACCCTCTACTCCCTTATTATCCTGGCAGTCCTTCTCTAACTCTGCTCCAGGCTGAGTTCATCTTTCTTGAACACAGATAATCAGAATCATCTCCTCAATCTCTTGCACAATGGCATTAACACTTTATGGTTTCTTTTGATGTTTCATTTCTCAATACATTTTAGGAACAAATTAGTTTTGTGCAGCCACATCACACTGGCTCAAAACCATCCTCTTTCAACACTCAAGAACACCAAAGCTTTAGAGTTTGGGGATTTTGTTGTTGTTGTTATTTTTGTTTGTTTGTTTTGGGGTTTTTGTTTGTTTAATCTTCTAATAGATAAACACTTATCTAGGACAACTCAGAGTCTGGCTGATGGTTTTTTGGATGTTTCTTTCAAAAGGCATCATTTGGTATTTGGGAAAGATTATTTAAAGTGTAAAGGAAGTGTTCCTCAGTGTCTAAGAGTGTCTTACTTTTCTTAGTGTCTTTTGCAGCGTAATAGTTAGGCATCTAAGCTAACTCTCTAAGCTCTTTTTATCATCAGTGGAAAGAGACAAGCACCTCTAGAGTATGATTTAGCTCATCCTGAAGTAGATACCTAAAACAAGAGGGAGTCATTGCTCTTTGGAGATTGCCTGTCTCTTCCTGTCGATAGTAAAAAGAGCCTAGAAAACTATCTGAGATGGTTTGCTTAACTTGTGTGTGGCTAAAGTGAGAAGAGATGAATCTTACCACAAGTAATTCAGGACAGTTAAAAAATGTGTGTGAAAATAAATTTTGATTTGCTGTTGTGTATATTGTACAGAAAAGCAATAAAATCTATGATCTAAGCCATTGGGAAACACTGGACATATTTATCTATGAACTATAACAGATTATAGATGTACAGGGCATTTCTAGTAATTTAAATTAGTCACTCTTCAAAAAAACACCACCTGAATATGTCAAAAGATTTTATGCTTGTTGAATTGCATTGAAAATCCTGGAGATCCATGGATATACCAGACAGCTGTGAATTCTGACCTAGATCCTAAACCTATAAATATGATTATTTTTCTGAAAAGGACTGAATCAAAGGTAGTATGAATGCATGTGTTCACAGGATTTGGGTAATAATTCATGGCAATGTTACAAATATATTATGCAGTACTGTAATAACACCTTTCCTATTGAGTGCATGATGTGCGGCATTAGACCCAAATATTTTAGCACGGGTCTTTCTATTACTTTATTTTAATTTTATTTTTTCCATTTTTGTCTTGTGAATGACACAATGATATATGCATGCATATTTTCACTTCCAAAAGGAGTGAGGTGAAGTCAAAGAGCTTACGTGGAACATATTGGTGTTTGATACCATTATCTATAGACATCTTTCAGTGAGGGGAACACTGGCTGCTAAGAAGTGCCCTGTTGCATTTATTTTTAGTAGGTAATGAAGAAATGTACTTAATATTTTGTTCCTTGAATGTGAAGAGGCACTTAAAAATGACACCCCCTTTTGTTGTGCCGAGACACACTTTCCATTCACCCAGCTGAACATAAAAGGAAAAAAAAGAAGCCAAATGAATAATTCCATTGTTAAACCTGAGATCACCTTTTAACTCTCACTAAAAGGCACCCCAATCTTTCCACAAATAAGTGTAAAAATAAAATTGAGAGAGCTACTTCCACCTTTCTGTCACAGGAAATCTTGCTGAGACTAATCTGCTTTTTAGAAGGTTTATTTTAAAATAGGATTTCCTTTCACCGCATGTGCACACACTGAGTCAGGAAGCTCCAGTCTGAGTCAATGCTAAATGCATTTGGTTTTCAACTTGAGTTGGCTTGCAAATGATGGAACCAATGATTCATAATTTCCACCCTGACCTTGTTTGCTTTATGTTCACACTGTGGCAGGTGAACAGTTGTGTTCAAGATCATAAAGTTATTCAAGGGGAAACTGAAGTCATCCATTAGACTGCCTTGTATGAGAACAAGTTATAGGAAGGTGATATGCCACTAAGAGATTTTTAGACAGTTCACATTTTTTGGTAAATTTAGCATAATTTGCATATTCTACTAATGCTGCATAAGTTAATTACAGGTCCATTTTTTCTCAGACATTCACTTCTAATATCTAATTAAATAAGCCCATTACTTTTTTCAAGGTAAGTCTGTCTGACAATGGATTCACTATGCGATATGCTATACCCATGATATAGGAAGTCTAGCTTTAAACGTGTTTGTAGAGCTGTCTTGCAATCTGTTTTGCTAGCATATAAAATTCCTGAGTGGCCTTTACATGTCTATTTACCTTTTCCCCTAATTTCTACCAGAAAAAACAAAGCAGAATTGAGAATCATGTGTTTCATTGTGTAATGGACCAAATCTTCTGAAGTACTGATTTCCTGACGCTATCATCTGTCCCTAAGAACTTATCAGAACAGATTTCTTCATTCATTTTTATTTATCATTTGAATTTTATACATTATGAGGTGGTGTAAGAATACCAGACAAAGATACTTGCAAATGATACTTTTTAAGCAGAAAGCACAGTTTGAAGAGTCTTTATTGCATGTTAAATGTTTCACATAATTTCTTCTAGAAACATAAGACCTATAAGCCAAATTTTTGCCATGTCTCAGTGAGTGAGTACTTAACAAACCTTAACAAATCAACCAATGTATACTTTTTGTGTCACAACGTAGTCTGGATGTAACCACCACCAGTATGATTCTGTTCTACACAAATTTACACATCTATCAATCAACCGCCTAAGCCTAAACCTTGTGTTCCTCTCTGGTCAATGGACAGAAAGAGAGACTTCTTGAAGGTCATTTTTCTCCAATAATTTTCAGACACGCACTTTAGGATGAGTTGCATTACCATCTGGTGCTGCTGATCATTTCTCAACAGCCAGCTAAAATTTAAATATCTTACAATTAAATACCTTTAGTTAGGTGGGATGGATCCACTTTAGGTATTTTAGGTGTCACTATGATTGACTTCACTGAGCTTTGGTCAGGCACATTTACACTAATCAGCATAAGTGACAGCTGCACTACTGGTCACAGTACTTCTTTCTGAGAAGTGCTAAGAAATGCTAAGAAAGATGTGAAAAGGAAGCCACAAGAAGACAGATATATCTGAAAGGAGTCCTGTGTAAGGACAGTTAATGGTAACAGTATGTTTAGAAAGTCTCTAGGCATCTGCTGTTTGGTGAGCGGCTCTTCATCCACAGTGTGCTTCCCAGAGTCTCGCAAGGCTTGACAGTCCGCAGCATGAACACAGCACTTTCATCAGGAGTACTGTCCCAGTCATGTGTGAGAAGACAATGCGACTCACCAGAGGATGGTAACATTTAGTGGGGGGGTTTCACTTCTGGCTGTCGCACATTGTACGCAAAATAGAACAAGAAAAAAAAATAAAAATCAGTAACCCAGATCTCTAGATAATGGTTAAGAAACTTCCCTTTACCTTGCCAAGTCCAGTGTGACCACCCCAGAACAGGGATTTACAAGAAAAACCTGGATTTTGATCAAGTGAAAACCAAAGCACATCCTATTACCAGAGCCTTATGATTTGAGCAAGATCATATTAGCTCAGGTACAGAAGAAGAATTATGAATGCAGTGTGGTAAGCTGTAGTGTTAGAAGAAGGACTTGACTGTACATTTCTCAACCCAGAGCAGCTCTCAATTATGTCTCTAAAGAATGAATTATATTATAAAAGAAACACTAAAATCTGTAATGTACACTTTGCACAGCTCTGTTATTACATGCAGAAAAAGACAGTGGTCTTTAAGCACAAAATTCCTGTAAAGATGAGACATTACATTCATTATTATTTTTTTGAGAGAATAAAGTCTAGTACTGTACTAATACAAATAGTAGGAATGATTATGAAGCTATTAAGGAGTAAAGATAATGATGCACTTTGAAAAACTAGCGTAGGTAAAGATCCAACCTCAGGCAAGAGATAATGACAGAAAGTTTATTTTGAGGAAGTATGATGCCCTTAAGATCACAAAAAGAAACCCTGTCTCAGAACTCCATCTTTAAAAGTTTTTGTTATTTTCTATAAGCTCCATATACGGAAGTTCATTTTCTGTTTCCAGTTAAGTCCCATTAAATTATTCACCTATAATATATTATAAGTGAAAAGGAGATATACCAATTACAGCTTCCCATGTGAGAGTTTTTCTTGGCTTAGATCCCTTATCTATAGGATCTTATAAAATTCTTGAGACATAGTTGGGCCATATTGCACCTGCTTTCACATAAGCAACAGCAGGAGGAGTATATCTGGGTCTTGAGTTACTGTGTAACCATTTTCTTGCTGAAGGTAGTATAGTACCAGGAATGTATTTATTCAGCTGCTAGAAGTAAACAAGCAGCTGGAAAGTAGTTCCCTTGCTGACTGCAATAGAACTACAGGAAACATGTTTATTTACTACTAAAATATATGCATTTAGAAGGGCATCTGGTCACATTTTGTCAGGAGTGGGTGTCCTCGAGGCAAGGTATCCTGAATATCTAAGGACTCTTCAAGGTACAGTAGGCATGTGGATTAATGTCTGAATATTTTCAGATCTTGTACCAATTTTTATCTGAATGATTTAACACAATGTAACCTTCTTTGCAAGAAATTTTTGCAGCACAACAAGTTACCAAAGCCAGATAGCTTGCGAGAAGAATTTTCTTTGATCTGATTTATCTCTAGAGTATTAATATACTTTAAAAATAAGCTGAATTCAAGCTTTATATCCAAGTGATGAACCCACGCAATTCACAAAGACGTGGTAACAATACTAATGAAATAAACTGATATAAATAGTCAATATAACCTAAAATAACTTGTTACCTTTTTGGTGTAAAATAAAGAGACTTTTTACAAACAAAGCCTTCAAATTTTTAGTGCTCTGAAAATGGAATTGGCCCTATTTTCAATAACTAAGTAAACACAGGAGTGCAATTGCTTTATCTGAGTCCCTAATTACAAAATTCTAAAAATACTTAGAATGCATGTCATGGACATAGCATGTGTGTGCACCTAATGGTGAAACTGCCTGCTGAGAATCTGAAGGGTGGAAGGTGGCTTGCAGTGGCTCTTACTGGCACTGAGGAGCTGGGAACAAAGCAGAGAGAAATGTTATCTTTTCTTTGATTTAATGAGAAATCTGTGGGGGAAACAGCAGTATTCGGGAAACAGAGAAAGAGGCAATAAAAAAAAGGGGATGATTTTAAATCTCAAAGTAACTGCAAATCCATATATAAGACTATAGTTTATCAGGAAAGGGATTTTTTAATCCTGTTTTTAAAGGATTTAAATACAAGCTAGCTTTTTTAAAAAAGAAAAATTGTGTTTTTTTGAAGTATGGTGAAGAATGGGAGTTATTTCCTACCCTAGACTTGTTCAGGTTTGAGAGAAACCATGCTGGACACGTAGTGCTACCAGGCTTTTGGTACCCTATCAGTCAGCCACATGGATGATGAACAGTAAGGAAGGTGAGCTGGCAGGAAATGAGGCAGGTTCAGCAACTTCCTGGTTTCTGTTGGCCCTTCGTTGATGAACAGAGAAAGATATCCAAGTTCTTTTGCAAAGTGCTTGACCAGCTTTAACTACTGACCTTCCTTCCTCACTTCTGCAGAGGTTCCTCCTGCAGTCATGGGAACAACATCAGTGAAGAAATAGATATCTTTTTCCCTTGCACAAGGAAGTAGAACTGTTATGGCAGCAGCTTTGTGAACCAAGCAGCTTCAGAATGTCCCTTGCCCTCTGTAGGGACTGTTAATGTGTGAGGCAGAGAAAGAAAAGAAAAGAAAAGAAAAAAGAAAA